>CAKOAT010182155.1:0-51587 GCA_932364175.1 Eruca vesicaria subsp. sativa
TACGAGGAAATGTTTTCCACGGCTTTACGAGGAAAACTTTCCTCGTAAATTAGCTAGGCCTTTACGAGGAAAATAGCCTTTACGATGAACGTCTTTCGACGAAACACGTTTCCTCGCTATTTCCTAGTAAAGGGCCCTTTACTAGGAAATAACGAGGAAAACCCGTCCTAGTAAAGGACGTGTTTTCTTGTAGTGAATGCTTTAAATTTTGTTTAACAAGCACGGCCCTTGTTGCTACTAATGTGCTTGTTGGAGTTAGGAACCTCACTGCTCAGAGATTGGTGCTGTTTTGGCTATGTTGGTATGGTTCTGGCCTCTGAAGAAAGTTGTTTTTACTTGGATAATTGGAAAAATTTAGGAATATGGAGTCTTGAGATCACTCTTAGGATAGAGGTCCCCCCGATTGTTTGTTTGCATTTGCGTTTTCATGTTGAAACTCAAACAAAATTATGTAGAAATAAGAGTAATTCTTGGGTTCACTCCCTAAGGTGAACATAAAAGTTCACCAACCAATAAAATTTCATTGTTTTATATTCACTATTTTTTTTTAAATGAAACAAAATATTATTGAGTTATATTAGGTTTTTAAAATAAAAAAAAATAAAAAAATAATAAAAGTAGTTGCAAATAAAAACTTTTAAAAAAATATTTTTAACACCGTCAGCAAAACACTAAACCCTAAACCCTAAACTCTAAACCCTTGGATAAATCTTTGATTTTGTAAAAAATATTTTTGATACTGACTGTAAAACACTAAACCCTAAATCATAAACCTTTAGGTAAACTCTAAACCCTTGAATTAATCATAAATCCTAGGGTGTAAGATTAATCCAAGGGTTGAGGATTTACCCAATAGTTTAGGGTTTAGGATTTAGGGTTTAGTGTTTTATTGGTGGTAATAAAAATATTTTTTTAATACATTTTTAATAACTACTATTATTTTTTGTTTATTTTTATCATTTAATTTTAAAAACATAATATAATTCTATAATATTTTGTTTCTTTTTTAAAAGATATAAAATATAAAATAATGAAATCATATTGGTTGGTGAACTAGAGGTTCATCCTAGGATGTGAACCCAAGAATTTCTCTAGAAATAACCAGGCTGTACATTACCACTTAAGAGCTTATATGTGCTTTGGTCTTGCTGATTGCATATATTCAGAGAAAGGACTTCGTGGAAGAAGATTTTGTTAGCTACTATATATGGGACCTTTTGCTTTGTTGTTGATCTTGCTCTTTTTTGAGTTTTCGATTTGATTTCTCTGAAAAATGTACTACCATCTCATGTGTTTTATCGGTTTGAGATCAACGTGAGTCAAGATCGGTTAATATATTAGTTCGTTCGTCCCGTCTTATATAATAGAGATAGAGTTTCGATTTATACCTTTGTTAGCTTTAGCCTCTCGGCATAACATGCTTGTGCTTATTTCTGCGAAAATTGAGACATGGCTTTGCATTGAGTATGCATATTTGTAGATAGATTTTTGTGGTTTATACCTTTGTTAGCTTTAGCCTTTCAACATGACAACAGGCTTCGCATTACGTAAGCAACATTTTGTGAGATTATTTATCACTTGAAAATGCGAATCACGCCTCTCTAATGCATTACAAAAGTGAAGTGGTTATACCCTGATTGCTCTTTCTGTTTGTTGTAGTGCTATTTTTTTCAAACGAATCTACAGCCAATAGTAGTTTCATCCATCTGTCCACTCCCTTTTGGGCTTCGTTATATTATCCCCTTAATATTCTGGCTCGAGAAAGCGATTAGTGCTTTCATGTAATCATGAAAATTGCAATGCGTGATATATAGACTAGCGGGGTAGGAACTCAGTTATTTGTTAATCTTTTTCTTTTTTTTTCTTTTTATGTTTTTCCCTTTTGGAAAGTCTGGTAGCCGTTTGTCGGTTTTAACCGCGCGATTAAAGGTGAAACCGCGTTTTGTTTCATCATTACTAGATTATCGCACCAAAATTCTAAAACATGACTAAAATGACAATATTAATTAAATATTTGAATACTAAAACCTATGATAATTTGTGAAAAATTATTTCTATGGTTTTGTTTACAACTTATTGCGTAACATTCCGACCATCTACGACTAACAGATTTTTCACGTCCGCTCACTCGTTCTGTGGCCCATTTCGAGCATTAGTTTTCTAAAGTCTCCAAAGTCATGTCTACTATGATAGTAATCACAATATGATATTTTCTTGTCTTTTGACCTCACTCACACGATATCGAGAATCACTTTCCAATAGATCATTCATCATTTGACAACTCCAGCTTAATCACGTTTAACTCTATAGTTCTCTCTAAATGTGTGTCGGAAAAGGTAAATACACAATGGTGATATAGATAGTCAGATCAATTTTGACGTTTTTCCATATATACCAGAAAATCCGGATGTTATAATTCATTCCTACTAACGGAACACGACAAATCTCAAAACGTCTCTCAGGTCAAAGTCAAAATGACTTACCAGCTCTAATACTATTGGTAATGTTCCGAACGTCCATGGGCATCCCATGCCTGCTCTCTCGGCCCATAGGTCGGTGGAAGGTGCGTTAAATTTTTCGAGAGAAGTCATGTTTACTGACCCTACAATCACCATATGAAATTTTC
This sequence comes from Eruca vesicaria subsp. sativa, assembly GCA_932364175.1. Classification (NCBI taxonomy): domain Eukaryota; kingdom Viridiplantae; phylum Streptophyta; class Magnoliopsida; order Brassicales; family Brassicaceae; genus Eruca; species Eruca vesicaria. The sequence continues at coordinate 2,627 of CAKOAT010182155.1, forward strand.
TTGTATTTTGACATCCATCGCACTTTATTTCGAATCACTTTCCGATAGGTTACCTAGCGTTCTACTACTCCAGAATAAACACATTTAACTTTAGAATTTTAAACGGATATGTACCCGAAAAAAATAATAACATTTTAGTGAGAGCATAGGTAACCAAATCATTTCAGTTAAGTTTTCGACATATACCAGAATTTGGAATGCACATATTGATTTATGAAATGAACGTTTAGTAGACAAAAACAAATTATTACAATCTTTTGGAAATAAACAAAAATTTTATATTTTTGTAACTCATATATTTTGGGATGCGAAGATTAATAAATATAAACAGGGATATATTGAGGTATTACAAATTAGTTTATTTAAGTTCCAGCATATATATATGTATAAAAATAACCCTTCATCTAGTATGAATCAAAGTGATGACTAATAATCATTATCATGATTACACATGACCATCATAATCTTCTCCACATAATTTGTGGACAATACTTTAGGCAGAGGACGAGTCTGATCTCACGAGGTGGTCTAGCTTATCCTCAGCCCACCAAGCCATTGCTTGTTCCTTACGGCGGCCTTTAGATTTGTTGGCCGACTTTTTAGCCGGTGACACATGGCAACCACTGCACTTGGACCTTTCACATTTTCCGGTGAATTTGGAGTGATTAGTCGGTTTTGATGAAACTTTGGCAAATACTCCAAAAGCTGGTGGTGAATCAAACCGGTTCACGAATTGGTTTGCGGGTCGTGGATTAAACTCCGAAGGAAGAATCATCCACGTCCGAACAACACCGTGTTGGCGACCTTCTCTCTTCATTATTTTTTTTCTTCTTATTTCGATTTGAGAGTTGATGCATTGTAGGATCTAACAATGTCTACGTATATATAGACATGTACTTGGGGAGCACTGCGTACCAAATGTGTTTGGGGCTCAAGAAAATGTGTATGGTCAACTATACTTGTACACCAAGAGATTCTCATCATTTTTAATATTGATTATTGAGGTTTGTTTTTTTTTTTTGTATTGGTCGGTATTATGTGGGGGACTTCATATAAGTCTATTCAAAATATTGGAACCACATTGTTGATTGTTTTTGGTTTTTAACTTTTGATTTTTAGTTTTAAATTTTGATTTCTGGTTTTGCACTGGATTTTAATTCTATCTTACTAAAATTAAAGTACCACTATGAACAAACTCTTAAAATAACATTAAAACAAGATTTAACCCGCACATCCGTGCATATACATTTTATTTTATAAATGTATTTGATGATATTACAAATATTTTAAATATATATTTTATATTTTAGTATCATATATTGTGTAACTCTATAATATTATTGTTTATATTTCTTATTTTGCATTATTAATATGTAGTAATTTGCTTAATACATTTTACTTTGTTATTAATTTTTATTACTTTCTACTATATTATCAAGTTAGGTACAATAGAGAAACAATGTGAAATAATCAAATTGATAACCTCCTTCAAAATATATTTTTAGAATATATTTATTTGTATTATAAAAAAATAAATATTTTTAAGATAATTTATATTTACATGTTGTGTGTTAAAAATATACTTTAACATATATTTTTTTAGTATTTTACGGGATTTAATGTAAAAATATTATGTTGTTTAAATAATGTAGCCCTATTACTTTACATAGTAGTATCTATCATCTTATTTTAGTAAATTTTAATGATATAGGTATTCTTAGATGTTGTGATATTAAATTTAAGTTTTTTATTTTTAAATAATATTTTAAAAATATTGGATTGCTTTAATTTTTGTAACCAGCATAGTTTATTTTTCGTGGTCATTTCAAAAAGTTATTCTTTATTATTTATGATTTTATCTTTTGAAAAATTTATTAGCATTTGAGTTTGAATATTTATTTTCAAAATTTTATATTTTTTCAAGAAAACTCTAAACAATTACACTACTATTTTTGAGTTTGGAAGATTACATGAATTTTGAATATTTTTTTACTACATCAATACATTATTTTGTAAAAAGTATTTGAATTTTTGGTAATATTTCGTAAATTTTTTTCAACAGGTTTTCTTATAATTAAAATTAAAAAAATTGATTTGTCACTAATATTTTAAATGAATTACTAAAATTTCATAGTTTTCTAAATAGTATATGCACTAAAGGTTATTATGTACTATTATGTTTTTGTATATAAGCATTTTAAACAATATATATTGTTGAGATTTTCAAAATAAATAGAGAAGATAATATATGGTTGTAGGTATAAAAGTTTAACCTATATTAATAAATATATTTTGTATAAAAATATTATATAGTTTACGAATTTTAATCCATTTTAATGATGAGTGATAATTTATTTAAATGAACCAATTTAAAAATAAAATTTGTTAATTTACCAATTTAATATAATTTTGTCATATTTAATTCATATAAGCCTCCTATTTTATATAATACATAATATAATAATAGAATTTATAAAAAATAATAGATTTTTTTTTCTTGTTTTATAATAAAGTTATAGTTAACATTGATTTATAACAATATTACTAGATCTGGACCCGTCCGACCGGACGGGTATTTATTTCATTTTTATATAAATAAATATTATTTAAATGTCTATCCATTAATATTTTTAAATATTTATCATATTTCTAAATTTTTATAAACACAACAATCGAATAGTTTATGTGCTGTAAAAATAGTGATTCGTGTCCATTATTAAACTTTTGAAAAATTAATATTGACCTATTGATAGTTTGAGTAATATTTCTTGTAACATGAAATTGTTTGCCAAATGTAAAAAGAATTTAAATATTTTGATCAGATATGAATAATATGGTAAGATTTAGATACGTTATAAAAAAGAATATTTTATTATAAACATTAAACATTGTTTTACAAGTAATTAAATATTTCAATTTCAGTATTAAATTTTCTTGTTGAAAATAATTAATAGCAACCAAAATGGTAAAACATATATTTTAGAAATTCTTGAAAAATATATAATCTTAGGTGAGATTTAATTATATTAAAATAATATTCAGTTATAAATATTTCATATTGTTTATAAGTAGTTTAAATATATTTAAAATCTTATTGTTCAAAATAATTAATGCTAAGTTAAACATATATTTTAGGAATATTCATAATATTTTTTTAATTTCGAATTTAAACTTGAATTTTGTTCAAAATAATTAATGGTAACGTTATACAAATTTAATATTGTTAAATTCATTTTTAAATATAAATATTCCTAAAAATCAGCTAGTTTATTTTAGGGAATATATTAAACACGAAAATTAAGTTAAAACTGATTTAGGAAATTGTTTAATAAATAGGAAAAGACAATGATTACTTACATATAAGTTCACTTAATTACTTTAGTGGCATGCTATTGTAAATAAAAGTGAAAACTAAGGGGTATTTTATATGGGTACTTCTCTTTTAATAATATAGATATTATTTATTATGAAATTAATTAATATGTTATTTTATAAATAAAAATTAAGATTTTGTTAGATTCTTTCTCAACAGATTTTGTTATAATTGAGAAGGTAAAATTCAAATTTATATTTGGTTTATTATTAATTTAAATAATCAAATATATAATATTAACTATTTTTAAGTGGTCTTACTATGACTTGTTAATGACAGATAAAAATAATATCCTAAATTAATAGATTAAATTTTTAAAAATTGATATCATATTTTGGCACTTTTGAAATAATATGATTGAAGTTTATATAATGACATATTGTATTCATAATGGCAGGTATCGTTAAATCTTACACATAATCAATCAACTTAGAACCAAATAACATATTTGCAAAAATGAGGTGTAAAAAAGAGTTATCATATCTACTATATTGTAGAAGCAAAGAGAAGCCAAACATATACATGTTCTGTGTCTGATGATATGATGTTGATAAGAGAAAAGTATAAATCAACTTAGAACAAATTTTAATCTATATAGTATAAGAAATCCAAGTGAGAATTATTGTATTGCTAATATAAGTGTATATATACATTCGTTCTACTTTAATTTTAGTAGAACATAATTTAATAGAACATAATTTAATAGAACATAATTCATTTGGTTTACTTATAATAGAGTAGTTTGTCCGGTTTAAATTTAATTGCAGCGTGTAATATAATTAATTTTAACTAACTCGATATGGTCCATAAATTATGTAACATACTAACAAGCTTGAAACAGCCCAAAATTTAAATGACAACTTTAATGGTAGATAAATTTAGGACTGTATTTTAATAGAATAGATAACACCAAATACCAATAGAAACTAACAAATCCTAATTTTTAGTATTGATTATTTTAACAAAATCTTCCTTAAAATACAATCAATTAATTCTATTTACGGTCAACATTAATGACTATTTCAAATTACTATATTTTAATAAGTACTGGAATGATGTTAATGTTGTTTCTGCAACGGCAGTCGTCTTTGATCCACATTTGAATATTCCAATTATCGAGTTTTGTTTTGACAAGTTTGAGATGAGTATACGTAATGCAAAGTTGAAGAAGTTGTGCAAAAAGCTCGGTAAACTTTATGAGTCATACTACAAAAATTCCAAGGCAAACTCATCTTCTACAGAGCCATGTGAGACGGTTCAACAAAATGTTGCTGCTGATGGACCAGTGGGAACTAGGGGTGGGCGTTCGGGTACCCATTCGGGTTCGATTCGGATCTTTGTGGGTTTGGTTCGGGTTTGGATAACCCATTTAAAAAAAAAATTTAAAAAATAAAATTGATTATATACTTTAAATTTCTAAAAATCTATAAAAATAATAATATATTACAAATAATTGAATAACATAAGTCAAAATACCTAAAATTAACATATAAATTATTTTGATTTGAATATTTGGATTGTGAATCAATAATTTTTTTAAGTTTTTTTGATGTTTTAAGTGTACTTTAGCAATTTTAGACATGTATGTTTGACTATTTACATATATTTACAAGTATTTTTAACAACTTCAAAGTATTTTATATATATTGAATGTTTTTATATACATTAAATCTAAAGAATGTACAAGCTTAGATTTGTAGTAGGAATTGGCTAAAAAAGATATGAAGCTTATGAACATGGTAAAATTTTCACATTATCATATAGTTTAGATTTTTATGTTTCAATATATCGTTTACTAACTTCAGTTATTGTTACTTGAAGAAGATGAAGTTAATGATTATATACTTTAAATTTAAAATTGATTATATACTTTAAATTTCTAAAAATCTATAAACAAAATAATATATTACAAATAATTGAATAACATAAGTCAAAATACCTATAATTAACAAATAAATTATTTTGATTTGAATATTTGGATTGTAAATCAATAATTGTTTTAAGTATTTTTGATGTTTTGAGTGTACTTTAGCAATTTTAGACATGTATGTTTGACTATTTACATATATTTACAAGTATTTTTAACAACTTCAAAGTATTTTATATATATTGAATATTTTTTATATACATTAAATCTAAAGAATGTACAAGCTTAGATATGTAGTAGGAATTGGCTAAAAAGATATGAAGCTTATGAACATGGTAAAATTTCACATTATCATATATTTTAGAGTTTTATGTTTCAATATATCGTTTACTAACTTCAGTTATTGTTACTTGAAGAAGATGAAGTTGATGATTATATACTTTATATTTAAAATTTATTATATACTTTAAATTTCTAAAAATCTATAAACAAAATAATATATTACAAATAATTGAATAACATAAGTCAAAATACCTAAAATTAAAATATAAATTATTTTGATTTGAATATTTGGATTGTGAATCAATAATTTTTTAAGTATTTTTGATGTTTTGAGTGTATTTTAGCAATTTTAGACATGTATGTTTGACTATTTACATATATTTATAAGTATTTTTAGTAACTTCAAAGCATTTTATATATATTGAATGTTTTTATATACATTAAATCTAAAGAATGTACAAGCTTAGATATGTAGTAGGAATTGGCTAAAAAAAGATATGAAGCTTATGAACATGGTAAAATTTCACATTATCATATTTTTAGAGTTTTATGTTTCAATATATCGTTTACTAACTTCAGTTATTGTTACTTGCAGAAGATGAAGTTGATGAGGAAGAAAAGACACTCCCATCATTTGAATCAATTATGGGTGATGAAGTTGAAGAACAAGAAGAGTGATTTGTTGTTTGATTTTGTGTTTTATTATTATTTTTTGAGATTGGTAGATTTGACTTGGTGTTTAGTTTTATTTAATTTTTGGATTCAACCACTTTAAGCATTGGTTATGAGTTCTATACTTACAAAAAACATTCGATGCACTAATCTTTACTTTTTCACATATGTATGTAAGTATGTAACAGACTTATAGTAATGAGTAGAGTATGACTAAAGTTACTAAAACTACAAACACAAGGACTCAACAATGACGTCCAGTTCAATCTACGACCAAAATATTGTCTGGAGAGGCCTAGAACATCATGAATTGTGTCCTGACATGCAATGTGTGAAGTCCCTTAGGTTTGACCGCAAAGGCCCACTAGTTTTGCGGGGTGGTAGTGGGCAGAGCTATGGAAGACCGCGGTACATGGCGGGATGACCCGCAAACACCCGCACGAACTGAAGTCCGCAGCGGTCTGGACCAAGACGGGAAGGCCCAATTTTCAATATTTTAAATATTAATATAGTGAATAATAGAAAATTGACAGGAAAATAAATAACAGTTCAAATAATTATTTATTTATTGTATTACTAATGATTTTATATGTATTAAATATCTGAAGATAGAAAAAATTCAATACTGTGTATAATTAGTATATAATAAAAATCAAAATAATATTCATTACAAATAATAATTTAATGTTAATATCACAATATTTACGTACAACAAACATATATTGCATGTTTTGAAAGTTAAAACAAATACATGCACGAATGTACGGGTCAAAATCTAGAGTGGTAATTATTTATTTTATTCTTAGATTTTTTTTGTAATTCTAAAATTTTCTTTACATTCTTATTTTTTCTAAAATTTGATCAATGATGTTTTGCCTATCATTTAAAAAAATTAACTTGAAAGTTAATTTCTTCTAACAAACTTAAATTATTAAAAGTAGATATTATAAATTATAATAAACTATACCAATAGGTTATTAACAAAACATGTAAACTCTACATAAAACATATTTTAAATAATTAATTTTATTTTATTGACAAGTTTTTAGAAAATTTTCTTAATACATATGTTAAGCAAGTGATTCTTATTAAACCTTATTTGTTTATAGTAACTATCATATATCTGTTCTATTAAAGAAGAAGTACAAAATAAAACTAACTTTATTTTCAACAAATTTATTACATATTTTCTTTTATTATTCTCACTTATCTGAACTACTTTATAAATTCTTCATTTTCAAATAACTTGATAACATTATTATAAAAGTACAAAACTTAAATTACCTATTTTAAGTATTTTATTATATCTTTTACATTCATTTTCACTCTTTCAAACTTTTTCACCATTTGTATTTATCATAATAATTTGATGTCATTTATTTTCGTGTTAACCATAAATATTTCACATTTTTGAATAAGTTTTTTTTATTAGTTCAAGAATACAAGCTGGTTAACAAAGAATTTTTTTTTTTTACATAATCAGTTAAACATGGGCATTCATGTAGACGAACACAGATCCATATTTTCGTATCAACTTTTTGGATTTTAAAATTAAACTTTGTTTGGACATTATAACTTCTCGGATGGGATTCGAAACGGATTCTTACGAGTCTAGATAGATTCGTACAAACCTAAAAATATCTAAATAATCTATATCTATGTTTAATAATATTATTAAACAAATATAAAAAGTTATATACTAATTCCGCGCGGGTCAAGCTCTAGTTTTTCATTTATTTCTTCATCATGGTGGGAACAATGCACAACATCATCAGAAAAATGTCATGTTTCTTCAAGATCGTAGCCATCTGAACAAGCTTATTTTTTTCGACCAAGGATCTGGAATACAGCTTGGAGCTGAGGGGTTTGCGGTGGGGTTCTTGTCCACTGTGGTTGGATTGCTCTTGGCGTTGTTATAATGTGCTTGTTCGAGTTAGGAACCTCACTGCTCAGAGATTGGTGATGTTTTGGGCTATGCTGGTACCGTCTTGAGATCACTCTTAGGATAGATATTGGTACCGTCCCCGTCCCCCCGCCCCGATTGTTTGTTTGCATTTGCGTTTTCATGTTGAAACGCAATCAAAACTATATAGAAATAACGGGGGTGTACTTTACCACTTAAGAGTTTATATGTGCCCTTGGTCTAGCTGATTGCATATATTCAGAGAAAAGACTTCGTGGTATAAAATTTTGTAAGCTATTATGGACCTTTTGCTTTGTTGTTGATCTTGCTCCTTTTTTTGAGTTTTCAATTTGATTTTTCTGACAAATGTACTACCATATCATGTTTTTATCGGTTTGAGAATCAACCTGAGTCAAGATCGGTTAATATATTAGTTATTTCGTCCAGTCTTATATGATAGAGATAGAGTTTTGATTTATACCTTTGTTAGCTTTAGCCTCTCAGCATGTTATTTCTGCGAAAATTGAGACATGGCTTTGCACTGAGTATGCATATTTGTAGATAGATTTTTGTGGTTTATACCTTTGCTAGCTTTTTTTTTTTTTTAACACACAATACCTTTGCTAGCTTTAGCTTTTCAACATGACAACAGGCTTTGCATTAAGTAAGCACATTTTGTGAGATTATTTACACTTGAAAATGCGATTCACACCTCTCTAATGCATTACACAAGTGAAGTGGTTATACCCTGATCGTTTGTTATTTTTGTTGTGATGCTATTTCTTCAAACGAATCTACAGCCAATAGTAGTTTTATCCATATGATATGATATTTTCTTTTAACTACTAACCCTGTCCACTCCCTTTTGGGCTTCGTGATATCATCTCCTTAGTTTTTAATATTCTGTCTCGCCAAAGCGATTAGCTCTTTCATGTAATCATGCAAATTGCAACGCATGTCATGTAGCACAAAATTGTGCTGAACTAAACCAAACAAGAATTAGTTTTGGTTTTCCATTAGGGTATTTTAGTTAATGAAAATTCTACTAAAATTAACCAAAAGTTTTGGTCTCGGTTTAAGTTTGGTTAAAAACTCAATATCCGGTTAACTTTTCTTTTCGGTTAGCTCAGTTATTTTGGTTCAAAATTTTAGTTAGTTCGATTACTGCAGTTTGGAGTTTGGTTAAAGTTAAGTAATAACTTTTCAGAAAACATAACTTAATTAACCTATTATCGAATCAATAATCAAATTTGTAAATCTACTGAACTAAACCATATTTGAACTGGAAACCAAAAACTTCTGGAAAATGAAATTACAGGGGCAGTTTTACTTTTAATAAAAGACTAGATCATGCTTATTTTGTCTAAATAAATTATATATATATTTTATATTTCTTAGTTTTATATAGTTTTAAGTTTATTTATACTTATTTTATGCGACTAAACAACATAATTAAAATTTTATTTATATTAATAGTTTTCTATAAATGTATTATAGATATATGTGCGGAGAAAATATTAAATTGGTTGTTCAAATCAAACCTGCAAAACTTTAAAATGAATTCAAACTAAAATTTATAAATATTTGAATAGAGATAAAAAAAATTAATCTCAAAAACTTGAAACCTAAATAGACTCGAACCAAACTCGGATAACTCCCGAATACCCATCCATAGTTAAAATTTTTTCGTATAACGAATATATACAATGAAAGTGTAGAATTGGTCAATTTCATATTATCGAATTTATAATAATGAAATAACATTGGTTAGTAGTACTGATAATATTAATATAAGTGTTGATAGATATAGGCTAACGAATTATCTGCATACAATTGACATAACTGAATATATATATATATATATATATATATATATATATATATATATATATAATATAGTTTGTTTTCTTGAAAATATAATACATATTTATAAATTAATATATTGGTTGAATGATATAATGGATGGAACAGAAAAATATTCGAATTCGAAATATTAGATGAGATATGGAAGAAAGTAATTATAGTTGTTAGTTAAAAATTATTTATAGAAAAATTTTATTAAAAGTTGAATTAATAGATTAAATAGAAATTGTCCTATTTTTTGGAAATGCGGATTATGACAAAAAAATATAAATAATAATTTAAATAATAAGAGGTATAATTTTAAAATTCACTTATAAAAAGTTGTAATGTTTCTGTTTTAATAGTATAGATTATGATCATCTCCATGAAATTGATTTCTACTCTTTACGAAAATAAAAATACACCCAAGAATACTACCATCAAATTCATTTTTCTGACGGGGATAGTAGATTTAATCCAAAGGCAAGAGGTGTCGTGAAAGTGACTAAGCACAATTTTCAACCTATATAAACAAAAACACCACAGCTGTCTCACCTAGTCACATTTGTATGTCATCACAAATCTACAATTGATGACAATGACGATTGCATATGAATATAATTTACATATGTAAACATAAATATTCGTGTATTATAGGAACTTAAACGTGAAGGCCACAACTCAAATATCTCAAAATGTGTAGCTTTCAATATTTATAAAAAAATGCTTCAAGGCTAATCATTTGATTTGACAGAAATAACTTTTGGTGTTTGCGACTTGTATGAAATATTAATCCTTGGTGATTAGTTATAAACTTTATACTTAATATAATGATAAATGACAGCTTTTCATATATTGATTAAAAAAGGAACTCATTTGTCAATCAGCAAAAAGAGCAGATGTCGAAAAAATGAAAATTTGTGGATTTGAGACTTGAGAGGCATGTATTTGAAAACTGATGGATCGAATTTTTTATAATCCAGACTAATAGGATTCGGAATTTATGTTTTTTTTTGTTATTAATTTTATGTGGGCTTCTCTTTTTTTTTGTACATTTTGGATTCCAGACTTTATTTTAATCAGATAGTGAAAAGCTTACTAAAAAATTCGTTGGATCGAAATTACCATGATTTTTTTTTTGCAATCAACTGAATGGTACTAAAAACTCTTTTAAGGAAATCTTATTATGTAATTACTGTAGGCTTAGGAAAATATGAATGCATTTTGATAAAATAGATAATTATATCAGTTGTTTAGTTTTACTAATGCATTACCATGTGTTTCAGTTGATAATAATTCAGAGGAATATTAATATTTAAGAGGCATAGCATTTAATAATTAGTAGTGAATAAATAATTGAATATATAGTTTTTGAAGAGTAATTATAAACGCTTTAAATTTAGTAGTATTAGTAGATTAATCACATTTTGTTATATTCTTAACATGGAAATTGTAAATAAATTAAATCATTTTCAAAAATAAATTTGAAATTTTAATAAATATTTTAGATGTAAAATATAACGAAATCATGTTTTTCAAAACGTCAAAACATTTATAAATGGTATGTATCATTTATCACCATCGTTTGTTAATATTTTTTTGTTGCTAAAACCATTTTTTTTTTAAGATGTTAGGGCAAATCTTTGATTGCATTTGCGTATATGTTTTTAAGTTTTGTAACATTTATATTTGCTTAGTTTATAAATGAAAGGTTATTTCCTAACAAAGCAGCAAATTCTATACTTGAACGAACCTGTTTTTTTTTTTGGGACCAAAGATACAGGTTGAACCAGTTTTTATATGTAAAAAAACAAAGAGACACTACTTGTTAGCAACTATGCTGATTTCCTCAAACGGCTAAGATTCGAGTCTATCTTTCGTTAATGGTTTTAGTAGTTGAACTAAAACTCGTGGAATGGATAATTGATCACCTAAACCTTTAACTAGTTTACTTTAGACAACATTCTTGAAATAACTTATTCAAAAAAAAAACAATCTTGAAATAAAACGAATAACCTTTTCCAATAATTGGAAAAGAATATACTTATTAATTATTTAATAGTACCACTACTCTTTCATGTCTCTTCCTATATTTTATTTGTCTTATATACCATTCCAATCTTGAACAACAGAGCATTTTCTTCTTTATCTTCTTCTTCTTCTCCAACCATTTTCTATTCTTTTTCGTAGTTCATTTCTTTTGTAAACAAACTATCTTTGTTCTTTTTGACATTATCGTCGAAGTGTTCCGTATTCGAGCATGGCAACAAGATTCAGAGGGCTTTATCAGAAGAGTTTCAAGTGCTTCGCGGACATTTTCGGTAAAGACTACAAATTACCATTTCAATGATTACAAAATGGATTAATGAGAAATTTCTTTTGTAGATGAGGAGGAGGAGGAGATGATAATAGGATATCCTACAGATGTTCGACACGTGTCACATATCGGTTGGGATAGTTCATCGAGTAGTGCACCGAGTTGGGTAAGACATTTTGTTTTCGCAGTTACAACGTTAACAGACGTTGGTTTAGTCTAAGCCGGTTCATTAATTTTTTATAGATACATGAATTCAAGACGAGCAACAACGTCTTAGAGCCAAATTCATCGTGGCCGTTTACAGGCAAGTTTTTATTTTCTTTTCTAAAATTATATTTTACTTTATTTAGTTATGAGCCTATGTCAATGATCAAGCGATTTCCTCATTATTTACTCTGTTGAAATTTATATCAGCTGGTAAACATTTAGCAGGATTTAAATATATTAATTGACCGATCGTTGTATGAAATTAATTAATAAAACATAATATTGAGATATTTTGTATGCATTTTTTTTTTTGAAAAAAGCTTATTTTGTATGCAGTTTTTTTAATAACTCCAGTTATAATTACGTTATTTTGAATATATAGATTTGAAATCAGCTATGGAAGCCTTTGGAGATGTTGAAAGCAGCAAAGAATTGGGGAGAAAATCAACGAAACAAAACCTGAAGAAGAAGCTCTCTTCAAAAGCCTCTAAATTGTGTAATCCATGGTCACCAAGATTCTTAAGATCAAGAAAGGTCCTTGCTTGATTGTTTTTAATTTAAATTAAAGTTCACTGTTGTTGTTTATATAAGATAGATCATCTAGTGAAATATCAATGTTAATGTGTTGATTTGAGATATATATTATCAGAAGTGTGTACATATTTTATATTTATATTCATATTCAAAGTGTCTTTGCAATGACACTGGAATGGTTTTACCAAGTTCCTTTTTAGCAAGTTTTTTTTTTCTTTAGCAAGTTGAGATATGATATTTAATTAGTAATGTCTTAAGATGTTTTCAAAACCAAACATTTTTTTGCCATTTTTCTGAATTTAGTATCCTTTTTAGGTGGTAAACTGATGAAGTTTGAAAAATATTCGAAAATTATTCTTTTCACTAACCATTTTCACTATTATTATCTTAGTTTGAAAATATATTTATCTAATTTTGTAGAGATGAGCTTCTATGCATAATATCTTGTACCTATTGGTTTGTGGATTTTAATTCTTTAGCTAAAGCATTAGGTTTGATTATTATTATTATTACTAGATCTTTTTTCGGCGCTACGCGGATTATGTACTTTACATTTATAATTTATAAATACATGAATTATGTTACTATATTTTATTTTATGTGTATAATTTTACCTTTATTTTTAATAGTCTTATTTATCTCATATTATATATATATATATATATATATATATATATATATATATATATATATATATATATATCTAATATATTTTATGTTGTATTACACAATTTATATATTGATTCATAATTGTAGTTTTGTAGGTTTGTTTTATGTTATTTTTTGTATTACGGCTGTTTGTCATTAAAAAAAATTAAACATAACACTAAATTTAGTATTAGAATTACACCAAATTTGATGTTTTGGTATCATCTTTTTTTCATCTCCAACTATGATATCAAATATTACACCAAAAGTCATATTAAAATTATTTAATGTTTTAAGTTTTGAATAATTTTATATTTTTATTATTTGTAGTTGATAAATAATTATTTTATCACACTTAAATTTTGAATAATTTTTGAATAATTTTGTTAATTTTTATAATTGATATTGATAAATTTATTTACATTTATATTTTTGATTTAACTATATTAAAATTTTTATGTATTTATTTTATATAAATTATTAATTATATTCAAAATTATATCATAACTATTAATTATGTATTAATTATTGATTAATTTTTTTCTATGATATTTTTTTAAAAATAGAGTAAATGCTAATAGTCATTTAGTGATTTCTTACTTAACAATAGAATTAAAAATATTGTAATTATGTAAAAATAATTTAAAATACAAATAATATAATATATTTATGTTTAGTTACAAATTCAAATAAATTTAATAATAATAGTTAAAATATACTAAATTTGGTGTAACACTATTTACCATAAACTAAATTTGGTGGAATAATGTCATTTAGGGTATTCCATTGGGAAGAGACTACACCAAATTTGGTGTTTTGTGTCCCATTTGAATTATTTTAATAATGTTTTATTCTTGGTTTTAGTAGTTTTTGTTCTCCTATTAACATTCTTGTTCCTTTTTATTTTATTTTCATTTTTCTTTGATTAACTGAGTTCCATGTTTTCACTTCCATATATTATATTCACAACTATATTTTGCACCCAACTTTTTTTTCTACACATTCGACCAAATCATTATTTCACATGCTTATTTTTTTTTTCATTCTACTAGTCTAAAAGATTCTACATTGTGACTTGTTCTCTGAAAGGCACCTTAAATCTCGTTGAAATTCAAAGGTGAAAACATTGACTTATGTTTTCGTCCGGTTTTTACACTGTCACGCTCACAATGTTTTCATGCTCATCATCTTCCCCTTCTTTAAGATTTTTGTGAACTAAAACTATATCAGTGTAAAGTGTAAGTCGTAACTTACTTGGTATTTTCATATATTTTGAATAACAACCTACTCTTAATCCTTTGAAACTTTGGTTCTTAAAAAGTTATATGTTTTAAAATTCCTTACGTCTTAATTAATTTATATTTTAATCTAGTATCTGTCTTTTTCTGGTTATTTGCGAATGAAAGCAAACATTGTCAAATTTGTTTTTGAAGTAAAAATGATCAACCGTTCGTCTCCTTGGCTAAAACGTACATACAGTTAGTCAACATATGATCCAACCATCTTAAAAATAGTCGTTTACTGATCATACCTCGAATCTACACAAGGGTTCAATAAAAATTGATTATTTCTACCTTATGTAAAAGAAATAATAGTAAACTTAAAAAAAAATACATCAAGCTCCCTGATACACTGAGTAGACAGGCTCTCTCTTACTAAGTGTATCAGGGAGCTTGATGGGGTTAACGGTGTTGCAGAGAGTGTCTATTTTTCTGCATTCATGTTGTTTCACTCGCGTTGTTTGACATTGCAAGTGCAAGAGAGACATTCTTGTCGTTGAGAAGTGACATGCGTTTGGCTTGGCTTCAGTGGAAATGTAATGATGTTTCTCCGTACTACTTAAAGAGGTGAAAGTGTACTTAACATCTTTAACAATCAATGTACATGAATTAGAAAAGTTTCTCAACTTGATGAAAATTTTAGGAGGGCTGAGATTTTTAACAGAGCCATCTGAACCGAAGCAAATTTTCGATTTGTTAGGTCGGTTTGGTGAGACGTATGGTTCGCTTTGGCAGATTTATAAAAAAAAACTCCGGTTCGGTAAATGATTAGATAGTTTTTTTGTAAAAAAAAATTGTTGACCAAATTTTGAATCAAACTTTTGAACCGATATAACCTGTATTTAACTGTCTTTGCTGAATTTTTTATCCAAAATATTAATTGAAACCAAAAACTTCAGTTAGTTTAAGAAAAAATAAATAAAACCAAAGTATCCAAATACCGAACCAAAATTTTTTTACGGTACAATTCAGGAATATTTTAGTCGAACCGAATTATCCGAACCAACATGCCTTTTCAGGGAATGACTGAATGAAAAGTTCATTTTCTAAAATAGCACAAACTCAACTCAAGTTCACAACACGTTTGCTTATAGGTTGGGCTAGGATCAAGCAAAAACAAAGAAGAAACGGTAAAGCAACTCTCTAAGGAAGCAACCTCTTGACCTTCTTTTGCTCCTCCTCACCAATGAACTTAGCTTGATTGTATACAGACTCAAACGCTTGCATACACACACTTGAAAACCCAACCATTGCCTGAAACACATGAGGGAAACCCATCTGCAAATTATTCAAAGTCATGGCTCTAGTCACACTCACTGCCTTCTCATGCTTACTCTTCTCTTCTTCTGCTTTCACTTTCAAGAACTCAACCTTTGCTCTCTTCTCAATCACATGATTCTTGTTCCTGCTCTCAGGCACAAAGTATGGACTATACTTACTCTCCAACGCTCTCAGTGAAGTTGCTTTCTTCTCAAAGTCCTTCAACATTGAGTCTAATTTCTTCTTCTGCTTATGCTCCTCACCTTTCTGGGCCTCTATTCCATGAACTGCGGTTAAAAACCTGTTGATCCCTTCAGATGCTACTTTATAAGGGATCCTGTCGATAGCTAAATGCCACTCCTCACAGAAGCTGTATATCTTTGACTTGTAGCTACTCCTGACAAGTGGATTCTTGCTGAACTGGAAGAGACTTAGCCTAAGCCAGCCGGTAAGTGACTGTATGTAGTCACGCTGAGCCTTGACTAAGTTGCAGAAAGAGTGATGCCATTGTTGGATCTCAAGCTCAAGCTGGAAAGATGATTGTCTGTGAAGCTCTGAATTTGGTTCAGTGGAAGGAATGGTATTGAGGTACTTAAGCTGTTGAACTATATGAGTTTGAACTTGATGGCTCTCATACATTCTCCTCCACATACACATCAGCCTATTACACAAGAGACATTGTTTCACTTTTGTTCTTAATTTAAAAACCAAATGGATAACTAACCCTTTAATGAGCTCCACAAGCTGGGGGTAGAGTTCAGTCTCTCTGAGCTTGATGATCTCGTTAGAAGTGCTTTCTATGGCTTAGGAAGACACAGTGAGTTGAGACTCTAACTTCTCAACATATTTCTTTGCCTTTTCGGTTTTGACATAGTCAGCTCTCTTCATCTCAAGCCTTCTTACTTGCTCCACTTTCTTCTCATGCTCCATCTTTATGCTCTATATATTCTGCAAACAACACAAAACAACAAACACAACACAACACAACACAACACAACACAACACAACACAACACAACACAACAAACACACTCAACTCTTTGCATGCTTTGGCAAAATATATATTTGGTGTCAGAGTACCATCATTAAGAATCATTGTCAGAAATTAAGTGCACATGTACTCACTCCTGGACCCACCATATTCGAATCTTTATTTAATCTTTTATACGTATTTAGATGAAAACTAAACTAAGCAACTTCAAGACTCAAAGCATTGGATTCAACTTAAAATAGACAAAAAATTGAAATTTTTTACAGAGATTTAAACTTTGTTAAGATAATGAAGTGAAAAGGTTAAAAACATGATCAGTGTACATTACAACATTAGCTTGGCATCCATCATAAAGTAGACATCTCACATACCCTCATGTGGCTATGTTCGAATCCTTGAGCTACATCATTGTCGTATCCTTGACCTGGCTAAAAGGAAACTCAAAAAAATATTAGTACCTAGTCTTAAGAGCCATTTTCAATTGCTCGTAAGAATAGCCACAATGGTGATAACTGAGACCTTATAGGGTAGACACAGCTAGATTATTGAAAAATCATCTCTACTATTCTTCTCTAGTAACAAACAAAGCATAGAGATAAGATCATGCCTTTTTCAGCTAGCTGCAAAAATTTTTGTAAGGTGGTCCAAGAAGGGATCCAACTTGGAACCTAATAACTTAGCAGAGTGGATCTGAGTGACATCGAACAAATGCATCCATTATCTACAAAAGGGAGAGAGTGGTGTTTATTCAAAGTCGTTAGTTTCATTTACAACGAAAACGATGGATCTTGTTGTGTATTTTTACCTGAGTGCATCCAGATACTTTCAACACTTTCAGAGATGAACAATTATCAAAAGGTAACCTAATGAACCGCCTAGCATATCTCTACAACAGGAAACTTCCTAAATCTGCAACTTTTCTGAAGTTTTAGCAATGACCAACCTGATATTTAGAATATATGTGTTATTTTGACCTAAGCATGAATACATATTGGTGGGTATAGTGGGAGAAAGCATATATATTTACCTTTTTGACACTGTCTAATCAACCGCCTACTGCTTCTTCTCCAAGCTAACAAAGCCCTTCCAGAAAACCACATGAGTCGTCAATATAATGGATCTGAATACAACACGATGGGAGACTTGGCGGTGGAGACATGTGATTTGCTGTTGGGTTTCATCGCCATGGATCTGGCTTATAGATATGAGCTTGTCAGTTATGAATGGAAAGAAATTAAGATACATTAGTTTATAAATAAGGAGATAGAGAAGGAGATGAGACGAAGACATTAAGAGGGTATTAGAGAGCACGATTGATTGATAGAAGAGGATGCTCAGTAAAGGAGATATCAGGTTGAGGAACCGGATAAGACGAAAAGATAGGAGAGACCGGAGAAATTCAATCGAAGGAGAGAGACATGGTTTGATTTTAGTTACAGCTTAGTTTAGGTGGCAAAAAAAGAAATATTTAACTGGTTGATTTTTTTCCGCACATGTGACATATCTTAGAGGCTTTTATATCAATACCATTAAAACATGATCACTCATTTTGAGACACAAAACAAACTTTTATTTGTAAGCATTTCATGAAGTTTTAGGATTTAAGAGAAAAAAAATCCCCTGTTTGAGACACCTCGTTGACGTTAGCAAAAGGTATGAAATGTGGCAATAGCCAGAAAAAAAAATCAAGTCAGACGAATATTTTTTTGATGGCTCTTTGACAATCGAGCCAATAATACAAGGCCTGGTGAAGCTAAACCCGTAAACCTCTACTGGGCCTTTTGTAACCTCTTTTATTTCGGCCTTATGCTCTTAATTAGAAGAAGAAAAAAATGAAAATTAAATATTTATCCTAACGACGACGTTTTAAGTTACTAAGTAAACCATTTTATCAATTACCAAATATCGGCGAAGATCAGAGAGAAACGGAAGAAAAAAAACTGTTGTGTTGAACGCAAATGCAACAGACTAGTCTCAGTGTTCATTCATTCATTAGCCATTGATCCGAAAACCACATTCTTCGTTGAAATTCCACAATCAACCAATCCGATCCACACGAATCAATCCGCGGTTTTCACCCACCCGCTGCTTTGATCGGCGATCGTCACAATGTCGTGGGGGTTAGGATGGAAGAGATCGTCGGAGAGTTTCCGTCTAAGCCTCTCCTACGGCCTCGACGATCTAAACGAAGATCCGATCCGATCATCATCCTCTCCCTTCGGATCCCCGACGTCGGTAACATCATCATCCTCCCCTTCCTCGACTCCCTCCGCGGTGGAGGATCCGGAGCTAGGTTTCCGGATCGATCTCGATTGGACGACGGCGGGGGACTCGTCGGAGGATCAAGTCGCGCTGCGTCTCGAGTCGCAGCTGATGGTGGCTTTGCCTGCGCCGAACGATACGGTTGTGGTTGAATTTAAGGGAGGGGGGGATGGTGAGGGAGAGGAGGAGGAGGTTGGGGTTGTTATGAGAGTTGAGAAACGGAGGGAGCCGTTACGAGCGGTTACGTTGATGAAGGCCGCGGGGTCTGGTCAGCAGTATGATGGTGTGGGAGTGTTGACGAGGTTGATGAGGTCTGATATGATGCCTGCTGCGATTCCTGCTCCCGCGATTGATGTGGCTTCGTCTTGTGGGGAGCATTGGAAGACTGTGACGTCGTTGAGTTTGTCTGGTGTTGGTTTGTTGGTATGGTTTTTTTTTTTTTTTTATGTTTTTTCTTTATTCTAGTGAAGAATGTTGTGATTTAAAGGATTGGATTTGGGCAGGTGATGCCAGTTGAAGTGACGGAGTTGCCTCTTCTTGAGAAGCTTTGCCTTAAGAATAATAAATTATCGGTTTTGCCACCTGAGATAGGGAAGTTGAAGAATCTTAAAGTTCTTAGAGTTGACAACAACTTGCTTATCTCTGTTCCAGGTCAGCTTTAACTTGCTGATACTTGTTTTTTCAGCGGGTAGATATTAATGGTGTTAGTTTGAATTCTTGTGCAGCGGAACTAAGACAGTGCGTAGGTCTTGTTGAATTGTCATTGGAACACAATAAACTCATCCGGCCCCTGCTTGATTTCAGGTCATTTTTGCAGATAGCTGGTGTCACTGTTTCGTAGGTAGGAGGCTGATTTGTTATTTGATTGAAATGCAGGGCGATGGCAGGGCTACGAATACTACGGCTTTTTGGTAATCCCCTTGAATTCCTTCCAGAGATATTACCTTTGCATCAGCTTCGCCAGTTGTCTCTTGTAAATGTCAGAATTGTGTCTGATGAGAATTTCAGATCAGTAAATGTACAGATAGAGGTAAGAAGGAAAATTCATCACGCAATCTCTCTGCTATTTTTTTTACTCTCAAAATGATCAAGTTTTTATGCTAAGGGTGCGTTTGCATGATGCTAGACAGAAAACACTTCCTATTTTGGGGCATCTAGGCACAAGCTAAGTGCCTTCTCTCCCCTTATATTCCGTTCTTCGTCTTGTCACCATCCTCTTCTAGCGTCTACATTGGTGAAGATAATGCAAGACGAAGGAAACCGTTCTGTTATTGGTAAAGATGAAAATGCAGTGAGGCAGCTTATAAGTATGATAACTAGTGACAATCGCCACGTGGTATGTTGGTTTTTGTTCTCTACTAGGATCAGGAAAAAAATATATACTTTCTTTTGGGAACAATCACGATAACTATAGGTTTGATAGGTTGAGCAAGCATGTGTTGCTTTATCATCTCTTGCTCGAGATGTTAGCGTGGCAATGCAGCTAATGAAGTGTGATATAATGAAGCCAACTGAAACAGTTTTGAAATCTGCGGCCCCCGACGAAGTGATATCTGTGCTACAAGTCGTGGTCACCTTAGCTTTCGTATCTGATTCCGTTTCTCAGAAGATGCTCACCAAGGATATGCTAAAATCCTTGAAATCCTTGTGTGCTCATAAGAATCCTGAAGTAAGACAGCTGCATTTTTCGCTCTCCTAATAAGAAAAACCTGCGGCTTTTTTCGACTGAGTTTTCATTTTACTTAGGTTCAAAGACAAGCCTTGTTAGCAGTTGGGAACTTGGCCTTCTGTTTGGAAAATCGTCGTATTCTGATTACTTCTGAGAGTTTGAGGGAGTTATTGATGCGGTTGACTGTCACACCTGAACCACGAGTTAATAAAGCTGCAGCTCGAGCTTTGGCAATTCTCGGTGTGTTTTTTGTGCTCTATATGGCTGTTATTGTTTAATACTTTTAGCGAAGCACTACATACAATATTTTTCTTCTGATGACAGGAGAAAACGATATCCTGCGACGTTCCATAAAAGGCAGGCAAGTACCAAAACAAGGACTGCGAATACTCACCATGGATGGAGGTGGAATGAAGGGTCTTGCAACTGTGCAGATTCTCAAAGAGATTGAGAAGGGAAGTGGCAAGCGTATACACGAACTTTTTGACCTTATATGTGGCACATCAACAGGAGGAATGCTTGCTATTGCCCTTGGTGTCAAGCTTATGACACTGGAGCAATGCGAAGAAATTTACAAAAATCTAGGTGTGTAAAATTCCCTTTGAGCTTTACAGCATCGTTGACTTATTGGTTCTGGACTTCACTTTGAATGATTTTTCTTTAGGAAAGCTTGTTTTCGCTGAACCTGTCCCAAAGGACAATGAAGCTGCAAGTTGGCGGGAAAAGTTGGACCAGCTATATAAAAGTTCATCGCAGAGTTTCAGAGTTGTTATACATGGATCCAAGGTATATAAATATCCTTTGGTTTATTCATAGTTACTTGTTTCTGTAGCTATAAAAAATTAAAGAGCATTCCTTTATGGTTTTGGTTTTAAGGATTTATCATCTTTATGTTGTTTAGTATTTCTAAATGTAAGATTTCCTTCAATTGTAAAAACATATGCTTTTAGAAAACCAAATAGCTTTTGATGGTTACTACATGACTTGGAATTAGGTTTACATGACTTGGAATTAGGTTCTGTAATATAATTCTGTCTTGCAGCACAGTGCAGACGAGTTCGAGAGACTGTTAAAGGAAATGTGTGCTGATGAGGATGGAGATCTACTAATAGAATCAGCTGTGAAGAATGTTCCAAAAGTTTTTGTCGTATCCACCCTTGTTAGTGTGATGCCTGCGCAACCATTTATATTCCGGAACTACCAGGTACCACAATTCGCTTTTTTTTTTTTTAGTTGTTTCCATAGTTTCTGTTATTTTGTTATGAAGGGTTTACCACGTACATTCTCCTGCCTATACTTCTCTTGTGTATCATGTGCTCTATTTTCTGTTTGCAGTATTCTGTTGGAACACCCGAAATGTCATATGCATTTTCAGATCATTCAGGCGGCAGTACATTAACTTCCTCAACTGCCAGTGATCAAGCTGGCTATTACAAGCAAAGTGCGTTTATGGGAAGTTGTAAGCATCAGGTTTGGCAAGCAATACGCGCATCATCAGCTGCTCCATATTATCTTGATGATTTTTCAGTCGGTACAAGTCTACCTTTTCTTTTCAAGTTTTATCCTCGAGACTTTATGTAAGCTTTTATGCTGATATTTTTCTATAATCTCTGTTTGCTCGTCAAATCGAATAAGATTCATATCGCTGGCAAGATGGTGCAATTGTGGCAAACAATCCTACGATCTTTGCCATTAGAGAAGCACAACTTCTATGGCCTGACACAAAAATTGACAGCTTGGTTTCGATTGGCTCTGGTTCTGTACCAACAAGGGTAAGTCCCGTTTTTTCTCCTACTTGTGAATTCAGTTGATTGATTTGTGGCTACAAATGACAATTGCAAATGGTCAAATTGTTATGATAAAAGCTGACCGTCTTTATACATAAGCTGATCTTCCTTATAATGTTAAGTAATTATTTGTCAATGTTTATCTAACCCTCTTGTAGGTACGGAAAGGTGGATGGCGTTATTTAGATACTGGACAGGTGCTGATTGAGAGTGCTTGCTCAGTGGAACGGGTTGAAGAAGCTCTAAGCACATTGCTTCCTATGTTGCCAGAGATACAATATTTCCGATTCAACCCAGGTAATACGCAGCACTTACAACGTGCAAGAACACTGTATCCTCTTGAAAACCCAGGAAAACTTAAATTCTGATCCACACCAATTATTATAATGTGGAAGTGTTTTACTTTAGTTAAGCCTGCACATTTGTTATCTATGCAGTTGATGATCGCTGTGGAATGGAGTTGGATGAGACTGATCCATCGATCTGGCTAAAGTTGGAAGCTGCAATTGATGAATACATACAAAGCAATTCTCAAGTACTTAAAAACGTCTGCGAGAGATTAACACTCCCCTTCCTAAACGATGAGAAGTGGTGTGAGAATTTGACACCACGGTTTATGAATGGAAAGCTACCAAACAGCAGAGGTATATATATTTCAAAGTTTTATGCGGTTGATAAAAACCTTCTCAAACTGTTAGCTTAGTGACTTATCATTTTTATGACAGTAGAGAGCAGTCCTTCTCTAGGATGGAGACGCAATGTTTTGCTTGTGGAGGCTCAGCATAGTCCTGACTCAGGGAGAGTTAAGCATCATGCTCGTGCACTTGAGGCATTTTGTTCGAGTAATGGAATAAAGTTATCTTCACTGCATGCTACACCTGGAGGCCCGAAACCATCTCCAGGAACTGCCTTCCCCACACCATTTAACTCTCCTCTAATAAGCGGAAGCTTGCCCTCGAGCCCCCTTCTCTTCACTCCTGATCATGGCCCACAAAAGTTTAATAGGATTGACATGGTTCCACCACTTAGCTTGGACGGAGGTCATGCTGGAAAGACGGTTATGTCGCCTCCATCATCTCCTCCACCAAAAAGACAACTCTATCTTCCGTTACGACAAATGCATGAAAAGTTACAGAATTTGCCCCAAGTGGGGATCATACATCTCGCGCTTCAGAATGATTCTAATGGTTCGATCCTAAGGTAACATTCAAACTTTTCCATTTTCACCATATCACACACTCAGGTTTAAAATGTTGATTCGAGTTAATAGATACATTTGCTTTCTGGTTTCATTCAGTTGGCAAAATGATGTATTTGTGGTTGCTGAACCTGGAGATCTCGCGGATAAGTTTCTCCAGAGCGTCAAATTCAGTATATTATCAGTGATGCAAAGCAATCGCCGAAAGGCTGCTTCAGTTCTCTCCAACATTTTCTCAATCTCGGATCTGGTGCGTAGCAAGAAATGCTTCCAGGTTGGGAATATCATCCACCGCTATATCGGGCGTCAAACCCAAGTAAGAATATGCTCTCGTTTCCAACTTGTTGTGATGTTAGTATGAGAGCTTTGCAGAGTTATTTTGTTTGTGATGTTAATTTCATTTAAAGGTGATGGAAGATGATCAAGAAATCGCAGCTTTTATGTTCCGCAGAACTGTCCCTTCGACACACCTAACTCCTGATGACATTCGCTGGATGGTAATGGCACTCTGACCTTTGTACAAAAAATAAGAGCTGTCTGCTAGTTTCTTGTTGACATATTCTTATTCCTGCATTCGTATAAAAGCTAGCTTCTTCAAAAAAATAGTGTATGTACACTTATACTCAAGTATGGTTGATGGGTAGAAATCTCAAACATCAAAAGCTAGTGTGATTAAGTACAAGCAAGCTTGATAAATTACGAAGTGGTTTGGGATGGATTAGATTTAGAAGTCTTTGGTATTGGATACTCGAAGAGTCTTTTAGGCTTTGGAAAGAGTTTGGGGACTCTATTAACGAAACCCTAATTGCATTTGGTCCTTCATTTGATTCTGCCTTTGATTGACTGGAGGGAAGAGATTTAATATGCCGTTATGTTATTGCTGATATCTCCGTAGATGCTATCAGGTAGCTTGTATAAAAAGATTTAATATACGCTTATGCTTTTAAGCCTAATCTCTAAAACAGGTAGGAGCATGGAGAGACAGGATAATACTATACTCAGGAACATTTGGACCAACACAAGCTGTAGTTAAAGCCTTCTTAGACTCTGGTGCCAAAGCTGTGATTGGTCCGTCAACCGAACCACAAGAGACTCCTCTAATCACAACTCAAGGTTCCCCATTTGAGTACAATATTGGAGACAACGGTAAGTTTGAGATTGGTGAAGAAGAAGACGACGAGGAAGAGGAAGCTGAAAGGGAGCAGATGGAACCACCGACCCCGACAGCGACAAGTGACTGGGAAGATAGTGACCATGAGAAGATGAACAGAGAGGATAATAAGAGTTGTGGTCTTTGGGAAGACGAAGAAGAGCAAGTGTCTGAGTTTGTTTGCCAGTTATATGACATGTTGTTCAGAGAGAATTCAAGTGTGGATGTTGCTCTTCAAAAAGCTCTTGCCTCTCATCGAAAGCTCAGGTACACGTGTCATCTTCCCAATGTATAGAGAGGACAAAACAATCTTTTTTATTTATTAACTTTATACCTTTTTGACCTGAGTGAGAAGAAAAACAGAGAGAAAATAATAAAGAAAATAAGATTTGGTTCGTTTCTGCATAGAGTAAGTTTCTTGCTTATAAAGCTTTAAAGGTACAAGAAATACAAAATTTACAGATTTTGATAGAGAAATCTCTTTATCGCTCATTTTTATTTATAGATTTGATTACTTGATAGAATTGTATTATATTTTGTTGGGATACTGTAAAAGATATTAAAAGAAGAGATTGCATGATGCAATACAAGATTCACTATTTTTACGTCATTATAAAATAATAAAACTAACATAAATTGGTGAAAAAAACTCACTCTAATAAAAATTCATATATTCACTCTCACGCTGAAATACATGATTACAATTTTCTTTCCTCCCCCCTTTTCCAGGAATAAATAAATAAATTTCCGAGTCATTAATCAACAAAACAACTTATATTTTTCGATTGAAAAAACAGTGTTTTATCAATTAAATTGGCATATATTTCATGTGATGCTCTCCCAAAAAATGATTGTTGGCATTCCATTTTTATTGCTTCAGAAGCGGCTCACGGCTCTCTTCCCATTGGTCCAATCGGCTGGAAGCTTTCTCCACCTGAATCATTTTAGAAAAAAAAACTTTAAGTACCATATCTATCCTAAATCATACCAAGATCTATACCTAACACTTTTCACACAAAGCATAGAAAATGACTTTTATGTACCTCTTTATCCCAATCAGTTCTAAGGGTAACAATCACCAAGATTATGGTTTGCATTAATGTGCCACCAATCATCCCTGTCCATATTCCCTGTATCATTTGTACAAACACATTTATTATTTGCCTTTTATCATTATTTAATACTAGGTTACGTTAACGCGTAAACAAAATTAAATAAAATTTATTTACTAGTATTGTTTTACCTTTGCTCCCATATCATAGGTGAAACCAAGTACGAACCCAATCGGAATTCCCACAACGTAGTAACATCCAATGTTAACGTACGCCACAAATGCTTGCCATCCACACCCAACAGCCACACCTAAAAGTTGGTATTAACAAAATTAGTTTAAAATCCTAAAACTAATTAATAATTAAAAGTATTAATCAACTTGATTTAATTGTGGGTTTCTTTTTACCTGACAAGACAGGCTGAACTCCATTGAGGACAATAGTGATGGCTAAAAAGGGAGATAAATCCGCAACGGCCTCGGCCACCTCAGGACTATCAGTAAACACATAGCTGATAACATTTCTCCACGACATGATCACAACTGCTTCAAAAATCGCCAGCAATAATGATACTGCAGTTGTTACAAATGTCGAAAACGCAGCTGCTCTTGGGTTTCCAGCTCCTAACTCATTGCTCACTCTCACACTATTCATAGATTGAAAACCAACAAAAACATTATTATTAGTAACCACAAGAATAAGCTTCTTTTTTTTTTTAGGGAAAAAGGTAAACTATTTGTTACCAACCTTGCAGCTGCGTTGAATCCAACGGAGACCATGAACGAGACTGCAGAAATTGACATGCTGCAAAAAAAAAACAGTACATTGGTAAGAGTGGTTTACAGCAGGCGAATAAAATTACGTTGAAACTCTTTAGAAAACGACAAAAGTAAAGAGAAGCTCAAAGAGCTTTCTTTGGCCTCTCTACTGACAAAGAAAATGACGTGACGACGAGTAGCCGTGCTGTCTTTTTCGACTAACATGGTTACCTTACATCTGTCTCACTTTAATGCGATTAATTAATTATATATACTATGTTCACATTCATTGATAATATCTGAACTTGAAAATAATTTTTATTTTAATTACACACTTTTCGCAATAATTACCTTTGTTGTCTAACTTAATACAACAAACTCCCATGTTCAAATTCGCCGCTTAATTTATAGTACTAATAAATATGAAAACAAATACTACTAATTACGTAATTATTCAATTAAAAATCTCATTTTGCAATTTTAATGAGATTTAGAGTTTAGAAAGTTACCATATAGCTAAAGAATCCAAAGCAAGCTCAGGGTTCTTGAGAAGTCCAGCGAGTAAAACAAGAATCTGAGAATACCAAGACTCCAGGCACAGCATCACAGCAGAAGCCGCAGATAACCGGAAAAAATCCCAAAGACCTTCAAAAGCTTTCCAGCTAAACCCTTCCCAAGTCCGACGACACCTCGGACTCATCTTAATATAAACAATCTGCGCCACAACGATGATCCACCACGAGAGGCTATGAATCAAAGACAAAGCAAGAAGACCAAACCCTAGACGATACACAGCCACCCACGAGAGTACGAGGTGGATCACTAGAGCCGCCGCGGAGATGTAAGCACTCGGCGTGACGATGCTCTGAGCTTGGAGGAATTTTTGGATAGGGAAGTTGACTGCGTAAGCGAATATGACTGGGAGCATGCCGTAGACGAAGACGGAGGCCATTGATGCGACTTGTTCTGGCTCGCCGAGGATGTTGAGGAGAGGCTTGGAGAAGACGAAGAGGAGTGACATGGGGAGGCAGGTGATGATGAGAACTACGGTTGATCTTTGGAGGTAGACGCCGAGCATATCGTAACGATGAGCTCCGTGTGCTTGTCCACATAATGTTTCCACTGCACTTCCCATACCAAGCTACATAACCGGAAAATTAACAAAAAAAAACGGTTAGATCTAGTTTAAATTGCAATATATCGGTTAAGAAACCGGTTTAGATTCAGATGAAATCATTATTACAAGAAAAATAAAATAAAAAACACTTAGATTCAGTTTAAGTTGCAGTAGAACCGGTTTTGAATCAGTTTAGAAATCAAATAAACCACTTAGATTCAGTTTAAGTTGCAATAGAACCGGTTTTGATTCAGTTAAAGTTGTAATAGTTTGGTTGAGAAACCGGTAGATTCAGTTGACATAGAAATAGATCGGTTTAGAAACTGGTTTAGATTTAGTTTAAGTTGCAAACTGTAATAGATCGGTTGAGAAACTGATTTAGAATCAGTTTAAGTGGCAATAGATTGGCTCAGAAACCGGTTTTTAGTTTAATCTGCAATAGATCGACTGAGAAACCGGTTAGATTTAGTTTTAGTTGCAAAACTGCAACAGTTCGGTTGAGTAACCGGTTTAGATTCAGTTTACTGTGCAATAGATCGGTTTAAAAACCGGTTAAGATTAAGAGGAGATTATTATTACCAGAAGACCGTAAGTGAACATGTTGAAACCACTGTTTCCTAGTGAAGCGGCAGCGAGTTGGGAGCTGCCTACGTGGCCGGCGAAGATACGAGTGAGGATGGACATTCCGTTGTTGATGACGTAAACAAAGATGGCCGGAGCGGCGAGGTGGAAGAGGAACTTCATCTCTATCATCATCGCCAGGTAGATCCGGCGGAGATACGGCAGTTCTCGGTCGGTTAAGACAGTCTCGAGGCGGTAATCTATGAACGATTTTGATGACTCAATAAGTGGACGGTGGAGATTTTCCAACGATTCTGAATTCATTTTTTCTTTGTATTTTTTGAGTAAATCGAGAATAAAAAATCTGGGAACGATGATAGTCTCTCTCTGTCTTTTCTTTGTGTGTGTGTTTGTATCTCTTTGCAACTTCGGTAGTAGTGTTATATAATGCGAGTTTTGCCGTGTAGGCTGACGGAAATATCAATATAATAATAATGTAACTTTTATTTGACTATTGTTTTTGTTTTTAGATAATAAATAAATAAAACTGGAAATGAAGAAACGGGGAAAGGCTGTTTTGCACTTATTGAATTTTTTTCTTTTTTTTAGAAAGGGCTTACTTTTGAATAATTTTTGTTCGTCTTTTTGTATACAACGAGGCTCAAAAATCACACATATCTTCTATTCTCTGTAAAATGATTTTTAAAAATGCTTCTGTATCATTTTCAACAACAATATAATATGATTTTTATATTATATGACATAGCATATTTAGGTGATGATTGTTTGCATTAGCTTTTAAATTTTGGTTTTAGATTTTTTTTTGGTTTTTAGATTTTAGGTTTTTGTTTTGAGCTTTCAGCTTCTGGTTTTGTATTTTTTAATTTTTCAAAAAATAATCAATATCTTATTTTAAAATAATAAGAAAAATAATAAACTATTTATAAGTTATCACTAAAATTTATGAAAAGAGAGTGATTGTTATTTAGAATAAAATGCATTAACATGTTTTTTAATTATTTTATATCTAAATATTATACTAAAATATAAACAATAAAATTTCTATAAATTATATAAATTAAAATATTTTAAAATTTTAAACTATTTCTAGATTTTCCTATATGTTTTTTATGTTTTAAAACCTGAAAGGATATTTTTTCAATTAATACTATATATTATGTTAATAAAATAATTAAGTTTTTACAATTTTTAATTATTTTTTTAGTGTGTCTAATAGTTATTCCAATTGTTCAATGAATTTTTAAAGAAATTAATAACTTATTTTTTATAAAAATTAATAACTAATTGTTTACAATTAATTAATGTTATATAAAATATCCAATTTACTGACATATATGAAACACAAATAAATTATTTTAAACTAAGGTTTAAATTATATATTATCTACAAAGAATTGTTTGGATAATTTATCTTTATGAAAATATTATTTGTTTAACTAAAATATAGATTTTTTTTACAAAAATAATAAAATTCGTTTTTGTATTAAAAAACCCACAAAAGTTCGTTTTTGACTTTTTTCACAAATTGGTTAAAAATTTTAAAACACTAGTTTTCCTAAATTTTAGGGATTTTATTTGTTTAAAAACTTGATTGGCAAGAAAAGGGTTTTTACAAAAACAAAAACCAAAAACAAAAACTTGATTGAAAAAAAATGATTTTTAGAAAAAAAAAACCACAAACAATCAACCTCTAAACTTAACAGTTTTCAATTCTAATTTAAACTAATTCGCACAAAATCTCCAGTTACATATAATTTTCTAAGCTTACTAGATATTAATAAAAATAATAAATACTAGGTGGTTATCCGCAAATTTGTAGGTGAAAATAATTTGACATGGTATAATATATATTTAGCTTTTCAAACTAAAATGTGAATTTTTCTGTATATTTAAATAAACATGTTTTAGATCTTTTATTTAGTTTATTTAGTTGGGATATTTGTTTAGTTTTTAAAATTATAAAAGGTATTTTTAATATTTCATTAAATTGTTTTATCAATAACTATATATGACTGATTAAGATTTTAATCCATTAAGAATATAATTTCATTTTTTAACATTCACATTCAAATAATAAATACTAGGTGGTTATCCGCAAATTTGTAGGTGAAAATAATTTGACATGGTATAATATATATTTAGCTTTTCAAACTAAAATGTGAATTTTTCTGTATATTTAAATAAACATGTTTTATATCTTTTATTTAGTTTATTTAGTTGGGTTATTTGTTTAGTTTTTAAAATTATAAAAGGTATTTTTAATATTTCATTAAATTGTTTTATCAATAACTATATATGACTAATTAAGATTTTAATCCATTAAGAATATAATTTCATTTTTTAACATTCACATACCACATATATATATATATATATATATATATATATATATATATATATATATATATATATATATGTATATATATTAATAGGTTTGTAGATTAAGTTGGTGACATATATTAGATTAGGTAATTATATGATTTGTTTCCTTTTAAAAACTTCTTTGATTGTTTGACTGTTTATTAAGTTTCCATTTATTAATTTGCTGCAATCAATTATTTATTGTATTCACTATAAATATAATATAATATGTGTTTAAATTTATATTATAAATTTATGTAATGTAATCTATGATAATCAACTGTTTCAACAAAATAATTATGTTAATTCTTTTAAATTTAAGATATTTAATTGTATTTTATAACATATATTAGATTAGATAGTTGTATGATTGTTTTCTTTTAAAAAACTTGATTTAAATAAATGAAAATTTAAATATCAACAACCAATTAAATTAAAAAAATTAATTCTAAACTTCACATATGAGTGACATCTAAAGAAAAATTACTAAAGTTACTTCTCATTAAATATATAGTAGGATATTACATTAACTTATCAAGAGGAACATATCCATATTTATATAGTTAACGTAATAAAAAGGAATTACATATTATAAAGAGTTTGTATACAATTTTCTCAAAAGAGGTTGTCATATACAATCAAAATTAATTGCTAAAAAAATTTCTAAACAATAATTCTCCCTTTATATTTAAAATATTTCTAAATATTTTAAAACAATTAAAATCTATTTATATATTTAGTTACCTAATGATATTTTGTGATAAAAACCAGACAGTTTAATATTAATTTATAAACTTTGTTTGTTTTAAGTTCATACTAGATTTTGATATGCGCTTTAAAAGCGTGAATATATTTTTACAAATTTGATAAAAATTTATTTGAATTAATTAGTTAAACACAAAATTTAAAAATTGTTCTATTAATATTTAAAAATATTCTATTACAATGTTGATTTTCACATAGTTGGACCGCTGCATCCCATAATGAACATTTTATTAATTAAAAATTTGATCAAATCCGGTAAATATCCTAAGACTCACTATTAATTTCCAATATGATATTTGTAGATCCGCTTAAAACCGCATAAAACTGATACTATTTTAAAAAACTAGTTAAATAACTCATACTTTTAATATTAAAGAAAATTGATTTTTTGTAATTTCTTTAATGAAATTTTTCTTTTCATTTGAAAAAATGAAACAATGGAAATAGAAAAAAAAAACTAGATCTATTCATATAACAATATTAGTTGTTTCGTTATTAATTACCTGGGATAAGTTTATATTTTTACTTGTTTTATACCTAAAAAATATTTAATTAAAAAATTGAATTAACATATCAATACTATGGATAAAATGACATAGTGAATAATAATTTTTAATTTTTGATCGCTATAATATTATGCACAAAAATATGATAGTAAATTTAAATAGAAAATATAACTTTCATAAAAAGAAAATTATTATTAATCACAAAATAGGGGAAATGATCAATTACCATAAATATAGGAAATATTTAGTTGTTTAGTTAACTAAAATTCTAAAAATAAAGAGTGGTATTATCTTATAAATATGATGAAATCTAATGACAGAATCTAAAATTTTAAAAAATAGAATCATGGTTTAATAGTATAGATCATTGGATTATGTAACATTTAGATTTTGCATTAGATGGGTTTTTTCGCATTAGATATTTAAAAACAAACATCAACATAAAAAGATTAGATGACATTTGTTGCAAATGTGATCAGTATTCTCTGCGTTTAATTTACATAAAAATATAAGACGAGATTGGTTGCAAGATGCAAGCATTATAGACTTTTTCTTTTCTTTCTAACCGAGTATCTTGATCTTGTCGAAGTGGTCCAAACTAAACACTGAAACGAGTAAGGACGTTACCAGGACGTCGTCATGTAGTTCACCTATAACGGTCTCGAACGTTGGAAGGTCTGCATACTAAATCCTCCAGTATTATCATTTGATGGCATGTTCACTTAGATTCCTTCGTAGTACAGACTCCTGTAGTTCTGTTAACTTCACATATATAATAATCTGTTTTACTTGATCTAACAACCATCCCAATATAAAACTAGTTCTTTTAAAAATTCTGACTATGTTAAAACGAATAAGACAATATATCGTTCCATATTTAAAAGATACATTGTCGTTTTGAGAGAAATTGTATGACTAAGACAACTTAAAAGGTTCTTACAACATTTTGTTTGTTTATATACATTAGTGATTTAGGACTAATCCAATGGATACGCCGTCCACTTCACTTTACCAAATTCATCATGACTTGAGACATGAAGTATCCCATGGACGTCTCGATTGTTCGAAAGAAGAATCAAGTATGGAATCTCTTATGTTTAGAGATTCTCGATTATCAACCTCCACACCACTGCAACCATGCTTTTGAAATTTATTGTCGGGGTTCAAACAAAAAAATCAGGGTTTGAGCATTAAATGGTAGTTTTGCTCAGCAGATAAGTAAAACAATTGCATGGTCAAAGATCAACTTCAATTTATATTCAAACCATGTATTTATGGGGGGAGTAGATAAGAAAATGACATATAACATGGCCTCTTGATTGCTCTCATCCTTATTCTCCTAACAAAAACATAATAGTTAACCACTTATTGTTAAACAAGATTTCCACTAGTAATTTATCATGCTCATGATGACAAATATCTTCTGTAAAACGGCCAGATTTTATTTTAAGTTAGTCTTACCTACAGTTTAGATAACTCGGTTAACAAGTAACAACAAGAAACCAGAAAAATTCTTGAAACCATCTTTACTCTTGTAAAATAGTAGCGGTAACTAGTTGATTCGATTTATGGTTGATATTCCCTACTCCCTCTGTACACAAATGCTGTTCTTTTCAAAAAAAAAAGAAAACCAAATGATGTATATGATGTTTTAGATTTCACTTTTCACACACATATACAAGAAACAATAAATACACTACTTTACTTATATTTTTGGTTTTATCAATAAAGTTTCACCACTCATAATTTTTTTTAATTTATATTTTAATTTGAAATATAAATACATTAATTATATCCTAAATGATCAATCTTTTGTATACAACATAAAAAGTTATAACATCAAACATTTATATATAGAGAGAGTATGTTTTATAATAGTAGATTTTAAAAAATTTAGCACACCATTAATTTTTTAAGGAAATATTTAAATCTCATTTTTATAAAATAAGAATAAATACATATAATTTAACGAATAAGATTATATGGAAAAAATATAAATGATCATAAATATAAAATTCTACTCTCTCTCTCTCCGTTTCAATAAGATACCTAGTTAGATTTTCCTACATTTAACAAAATATATTTAAAATTTATTATAAATAATTATTTTATGCGTTTAACTATTTCTCGTAATTTGCCACAATAAAATTTTAATAAATATAATTAGTTTTGTTAAAGTTTGCAATTTACCATTGTTACTCAATAAAAGTAAAAATGTATTTTCTTAGAAGCAAGTTTTTTTTTTTTATAAAACATGGATTTTCTTGGGAGAGATTATTAACTATTTGCACAGAAACTAGATAACATCAAATTAAACTGAAACAAACAAAAAAGCCCTCAAACATCAATAAAAGTGAATGGGAGGGGAGTATTAAAGCAACTAGTATAATCCAAGAGATTACCAATGAATATACCACTGAAAAGGATAATTCGGGTATAATGTCCATAAGATTCTAGAATATACGTAAGAGACTCTAAAACCTGCCAATAGTTATTATATCCGAATGCGACAGTTACAAAGATATTGAATCGGGTTTCCTAAATAGAAATACTGAATTTATATCCGCAACCACAAAATGATAAGTTTTTTTTTTTTAAATAACCACAAACTAGAGTTTTTATCCGCACTTTCGTGCGGATATATTTTCATTTTAAAAATTTATTTAATATTAATGTAAATATTTTAAATATATAATTTATATTTTATGTTATATATTGTGTAAATTTATAATCTAACTGGTGTAGGTTTTTATTCAACAATATTATTATATAATATTCTTTAATTTTTACTTTGAAATTTATAAAATAGTATAGGATTCTTTTTCGTTATTATAGTGAAATTTAAATTAATACTAATGTATAATAGTATGATATTATTAATTACGAAATTGATTATTATGTTATTAAATAATAAAATATTTAAACTTTTGCTAAGATTTTGTTAGATTTTTTCTCAACCGATTTTGTTATAACTAAAAATAAAATGTATATCTATTATTTTCAGCATATATAATATATATTTGATTGATTATCCTAAATAATTTAATATGTCATACCAAGTAATTAATGAAATGTTCCTATATGATTTCTTTGTAGTAGATAAAAATAGTCTCTCTATTTTAATAGAGTAGATGATAAGTTGTAAATATATTCTTATTAGTAGTTACTAGATGGATGTTTGCGATCCCAAATACAAATATTTTGTTAAAATATATAAAGTTTTTAACAAGTTAAAATATATTTATTAAAACTAAATATAGGTTTTATTTGATATATATTAAAACATTAAATATTTATATCGAAACTATAGTCAATAAGAAAATTAATTTTAAAAATATAACTTTTTAATAATTAATTTTCTTAAAAATATAACTTGGATATATTAGCTAGTGAATTTAATAAACAATCTTCTTCTTTTTTTTTAGCTTGTCATGTTGTACAAATTAAATCTCTCGCCATAACTCACGTAGCTTATTTTTCCATAGTAATAACTTCAAATGGTCTATCAGGTTTGGTTGGGAAATCCACCAATTATCTCTGATGGTATACATGTGCTATCAAATTGAAAGGAAGTGATTCTTTCACATAAACCAATCTGTAGAAGTTCATTAGATCTGGATTGTGCAAGAACGTAGCTCTGAAAGGAAGTGATTCTTTCTCATAAACCAATCTGTAGAAGTTCATTAGATCTAGATTTTGCATGAACGTAGCTCTGACAATGGATCTTGATTTTCCATGAATATAGATCTAGAAAACATTAAATGGATGGTTGACAAAAAAATATAAACATATATCAAATATTTATAATTTTATAATTCTATAAATAAATACTAATATAAATAGTTTGTAAGGGTTTGTAAACTATTCTAAATAAACCCTATTAAATTTTTGAGATTTTTAATATACTTTGTATAGTAGGGTGTGTAATATAACTTTATAAGAATTATAAATCCTTATAAATAGAAATTTTTGCAATTATTAATAGATTCATATGGATTTACTGATGAGTTTATACAGTTTTATAATGTTTTATAAGTCTTATAAATTGATATATAAATCCTTATAATTATTTCTAAACAGTAAGAAAATTATTTTGTAACCCATGTAAATAATTTTATAAATGTTTTTAAATATTTAGAGATTTTTTTAAATATTATAAATAATTTATAAATAAAAGTGTGGATTTAGGAAATATGAATAGTTAGTATAGTGTAATATACCAATATAATTATTAGTATAAAAATATAAAGCTAGCATATTGATTTCTGTAAATTCTTGTATACTGAATAACTCTAAATAGATTATAAATACATATATATTATATACTCTTTCTAAAATTTTATCTGTAATAAATTATTATTTATAATATTATTTTAGTTGTTTGTAGCTGATATTAGTTAGTACGTGAATTTTAAAAAGTGATTAAAAATATATAAAAAAAAATATTAACTGATCAAATATAATGAAGTTTAAAAACAATTTGAATAACCGTAAATAAAAATTATTTTAATAATTTCTGTTTTAGTATTTAATAGGATAAAGATGTCTCAAGAAAATGGCAGAAATGAAAATTTAAAATATTTATTAAAAAGATGTAGTGGTGGATTTAGAAATAGTTTTTATCGTGGGCAAAATTTAAAGAGAAAATGACTAGAATAGACCTTAAAAGGTTTATATCACAAATATAGACCTTAACAATTAAAATGACTAAAATAGCACTTAAATATTTTATTAAATATACATTTATACCTCTTGGGTTAACTAATTCTAGATTTTTTTGTTTAGAGTTGAGGAGTGAGGTTTTGGGGATAGGGTTTCGGATTTAAAAAAATTAAAAAAACTTAAAATTTTCAAAATAAAAAGTGCTATTTGGGTCCTTTTAATTTTTGAGGTCTATTTTTGTGATAAAAACTTTAAAAAGGCTATTTTAGAGAATTGCCCAAATTTAAATGTCAAAGCATAATTTAATAAATCCATAGAGGCAGTTTTAAAATTTGGTAAACAGTTATACTAAAATTAGAAATGTAGTTTTAAAATTTGGTAAACAGTTATACTAAAATTAGAAATGTCATAGGGGGCAATTGCCCCACCCAAAACGTGAGTAGCTTCACCTCAAAGACGTGTCTTAATAACTAGATATCTGACCATTTAATTTTAATTGCATGTCGACGCTGCAAACCTAGAAGCGTACCCATATCGAAATAGTGTTGACGTATTATGGATGCCATGCAAAAAGGTTACCGAATTTATCATATAAATGACAAATTACAAAAGTAACTGTATGGTGGATATTCAAGACACGTTTAAAGTATAAAGTGAACATGTACATAGCTAGTGCGGTGGTGCCTAACTCTTTGATCGATAATATCGATCCGTTTGTCAAACCTAACTATTATATATACTAATATAAATATACTGTGTATTAGGTTCAAATCGTTTTGATTTTAGAGAGAGGTGAGATTAGGGTGTTGTATTTTATAACAGTGGTATTTTATATATATGGGGACGGGTACGGAGATTAAGATTATTTTTTTCTAGACAAATGCGTGTAAGCTAAATTTAATTTTATATTTTCTGAAGATTGGGGTTTCTAGGTCCATGTATCCAGATTAATCTCTCAAGGAGAGAGGTGTAGTCTACAGATAAATCCTATCTCTAGACATTTAAATAGATCTAAAATATGAACTCATATCCTTGTTAAGTGATAAATATAACTATGACTAAATTTCACGCATCAGATAAATCAAACTTGAAATATATCGGTATTCTAGCCTCGTCTCTTTACCACTCGACCATAATCACCCAGACAAACAAACAATCTTTTTAAAAAACGTAATTACGAATTTATGGGTACACACAAATTAATTTTGACATCCGCCTCATAAAAAGTAAACTTAATCCACTTATCCATCCCACAAATTTTTCAAATCAGTCGAACCACATCCGTCCAGCAGCGGGTCTATCGAGATTGGACCTGCGGATTTCAAATTTCATGCTCTAAATTATGTTATGTTTTAAAGTCACGTTTATAAT
Organism: Eruca vesicaria subsp. sativa; assembly: GCA_932364175.1. NCBI lineage: Eukaryota > Viridiplantae > Streptophyta > Magnoliopsida > Brassicales > Brassicaceae > Eruca > Eruca vesicaria. The sequence continues at coordinate 41,041 of CAKOAT010182155.1, forward strand.
TGTGATTACTCAAAAGAAGAAGACTGCAAGTCCAAACGAAAAAAATGCTTTTATTCTTAATTGCTTTCATTATAGAGTTTTTTTTTGTAAAATGATGAATATCATTAAATTAAAGTTTAGGTTACAAGCCTATAATAAGTGGTTCCTTGGCAAAAAAGAAATAAAAAACAAGGAAAACACATGAAAAAAGAATTGGTAAATATGTCACTGAATCCATAATTGCATAAGAGAAGTAAAGAGTCTCCTATGCTTTCTCGCTGTGATTGTGTTTCGGACGTCTCTATTGATGGTTTTGAATATGATTTGAGTAGAGGCATGCCCGTTGTTGTGAACCGCTGAATTTTGTTGTCTCCAGATGTTGTAGATTGTTGACTGAGTAACAAGCTTCCATAGATATGAGGGAGCTGAGGGAGATGATCGTCTGGTCCAAGACATCAGTTCGTCCCAAGAGAGAAATAAACGGCGGCGGGGTTCCAAGCGAGCAAAGATGAGGTTCCAGAGAGCGGCAGTGAAAGAGAAGGAGAGGAAGAGATGGTCCATGTCCTCTTGACTGGTGTTGCAGAAACAACAACATGTCTGAAAATTTAATCCTAAAGAACCTAGCCTCACTTTAGTTGGCAATCTGTTAAGTGAAGCCATCCCATGTTAAAAGCTTGACGAGGGATTGCACCACTAAAACAAACCGATTGAGTCCATTCTTTAGCTGAGAATCTGGGTCACAAGACTTCCCATGTCCTGGGAGAAGAGTATCCTTGGCAGTCATAGGAGTTAGCTATCCAGTGATGAGAGTCCTCCTCTGAATGAAGTTGGGGCAAGTGTTGTGTTGTCAAGTATATCTGAAGCGCTAAAGCCTTATCTGATCGTGGCGGTGATAGTGTCCATCCCACTTCGGTGGAGGCAGCAGAAACAGTAGCATTAATAGGCACACCGAGATCTCGTGGACCTAACTGCCCGATAAATTCAATGAGCTAGCCAAAAGGAGTCCATTGATCAAACCAAAACAGAGCTTTCTTGCCATTGTTAACACTGCAGTTCAAGAAGATGGTTGTCAGTGACTTGAGTGATAATATTGATTTCCATGAGGCCGAGTCTGTGACTTTTGTTTCGGCTTCCCAGTAGTTGACCTCGTAGAGATGGTGATGCTTATGCCATCTGACCCATAAAGAATCTGAACCAGAGTGTAGAAGTCAGATAAACCGTAGACAAAGCACTTTTTTCCACACGCTGATGTTCTTCAAACCCAATCCTCTCTCTAATTTTGGTATGCAAATTGTATTCCAAGCAACCTTAGAGGCCGTTTTAGTATCTATATTTCCAGACCAAAGGAATCTGGCACACATTGATTCTGATACCCTAGGATTTCTATGCATCAACGGGAATCCAAGAAATCTATTAGAAAAACTACCAATGGGACACTCGTACCTTTGAATTTCTGTTGTTTCCTCATTGCTGAGACCTGCAAGGAAGAGCTCAGACTTGTCTCTATTTACCTAAAGGCCAAACCATCCAGCAAAATCGTCAAGAGTTTCAGTGATGGCATGTAACGACACAGACCCTCCGTCGAAGAAAATCATCACATCATCAGCAAATATCAGATGGGAGAGACCCACCGCTTCAGTTCTAGGGTGGTAAGTGATATAGCCGGTACCAAATATGTATGAGAGGAGCCTAGAGAACACCTCCATTGCTAAGACAAACAAGTAGGGCGAGAGGGGGTCACCTTGTCTGAGTCCTTTTGAACTTTTAAATACCCTCCAGAGACTCCATTTACACTGATCGAGAATGATGGAGAGGTGATGCATTTTGAGATCAGGTTAATAAAGGTATCAGGGATGTCAATGGCTCGGAGAGTGGAGAGGATAAAGTCCCATCTGATAAAATCAGAAGCTTTCCGTAGATCAACTTTGAGCATTCCACGCCTTGAGATGTTTATTCTGTTATAACCGTGGACTACTTTAGTTGCCAGCAGTACATTCTCAGCTAATAGTCTCCCCTTAATGAAAGTTGTTTGAGAAGGAGAGTTGACGTGAGCTAGGATATCTTGAAGCCTATTTGTTAGCAGGCGTGAGACAACTTTGTATAACATGTTAACACACGATATTGGTATGAAGTCTTTAGCCTTATCTGCGTTGGTAAGCTTAGGAATAAGTATCAGTGTAGTAGCATTCCATTGGCTCAAAAGGAAGCCAGATTTAAAGAATTCCAAGATGGCATCAGTGGCGTCAATTCCAACAATACTCCAAGCACTTGTGAAGAACTCTGCGGAGTAGCCATTCGGGCCACAAGTCTTAGTTCTAGGCAGTGAGAAGAATGCGTCTTTAATTTCCTGTCTCGTGAAGTCCTTTAAAAGGTCTCTCTTTTGGCTATCAGAGCAACGGAAAGGCATGAGGATAGAGAGATCTTGTTGCTCATAGAGGGGGGGGGGGAAGATTGCTCTTCAGTCATCAGTTAAGAAAAATAATCAAGACAAAGCTTCTGAACTTTTTCTTGACCTTCAACCCGGTTAGCTTGATCATCCATGAGGAAGTGAATAAAGTTGATTGGTTTTCTGGTTGATAACAGCCTATGAAAATAGCCAGAGCTACAATCACCTCCTTGGATCCACGTAATGTGAGTTTTCTACAGCAAGAAATGCTCCTCTGCTTTGGCTAGTATCGACCAGCTCTCAAGAGCTGAGGCCTCTATCTCAGCATTCACTGTCGTCGGGTTGGATAGAAGGATGTTCTGAGCAGTGAGAAGATAAGAATGTTCTCATTCTTGATCAATTTAAGATTTTTTGAAAGTCTAAACATAGCTGAACCTTCCACTACAATAGAATACCATACTTCTGTGAGAAACTCTAAGAAATTTTACTTTGCGTCAAGTAGTTATGAAATCGGAATGGTCTTTTAGCTCTGACTGAATTATGTTGAAACACAACTCCACAAACTGTGTGATCGGAGAAGTCCGGTTCCCCAAAAATTGCATACGAGGAGGACAACTGATTTAGCCAATCTTCATTAACTAGGACTCTATCAAGCTTCTTAGCAATCAGGTTTGTCTTGTTCTTATTAGACCATGTGAACTTCGGTCCTCTGAAAGTTAAATCTCCAAGATCATTATCCAGTAAAGTTTCTCTAAATAGCTGCATTTTAGCATCAACATTTAGAGAGGGTGGCTTTGAATGCTCGTCAGGGTTGAGGGTTTGGTTGAAGTCACCCATAAAAATCCATGGTCTATTAAGGACTCTTGGATTCGACTTTTGATTGATGATCTCTTTCCACAAGGCTTTCCTCTGATCATCATCATTCGACGCATATACAATGGAGATGATGAAAGTATTGGACTGGTTAAGGAAGGTTACCTCAGAAGTAATCATCTGCAGCGATTTACTTATCACATAAACAATTAGAGATGGGTGCCAAACAACCCAAATCTTTCCTTATTCCGAAAATAGATAATTCTCATCTGACCCCTAGCCAGGTAGAATCCCAGTCACAAACTTCTGGTGTTTCGGCTGCCTTACATGGGTCTTGATGATACCTCCAAAAGATGGTGTGTTCTTTTTCTACCATTTCTTAAATCCGATACGGTGACTATGTACATTGAAACCACGCACGTTCCAACAAAAAAATATCTATACACATAGATATTAATGGTTTGAGGGGGTTACCCCTCGATGTTTCTTTTTAGTCCGTTTAGACAAGACTCGTGAATTGACTGAGATCCTCGGGTCTTCCTCAAAATCCGTAGAGTACGTATCAGATGAATCAGGGTCCAGACCAGAAAACTTTCCATCGTCAGATTCTCTACCCGTACATACTGGATGAGAGGTTTTCTGCGCGGGGTAAGACAACTACTGTCACCCTGAAGAACAGCAGTCTTAATGGGCTGAGCGGAAGCAGCGGATAAGGTATCTTCTGCTGGAGAACTCTGATTAGAAGTTTTGGTCGGCTGCCATATCTGGACGGGAGCATTTTTTTTTGAATCTGCGAGATGTTGGTCGCTTATCATCAGGGAGCTTTATACGAGTGCAACGATCAGTAGTGTGAATAGATGATTTGCATTTTTTGTAAGTTTTGGGCGCCTGCTTGCATCGTTTGGTTGTGTGGCCAATTTTCTGACAAATCGCGCAAACAGGAGACGTCCAAGAACTCGAAATTGTGATCCTCGCGATGTCTTCGGAGTCAAACTGTATATTCACAATCATATGGATATTTTAGAGTTAAACCCATATGAACATATGGGTATAGAGACATACTATTTAGAGGCATATGGGTCTCTATAACTCTTTCATTACAGAGTTATAGAGACATACTATTTAGTGAAGAAATATGTAGTAATTTTTGTTTGTAGTTACTTGAATAGATTGTGGACTGAAACCAAAATTATAGGCATATGGGTATTTTTTGTTATTTAACAGGTGTACTACTACTACTCGTCTTCAATAAAAACAAAATACAGGTGTACTACTAAGAGAAAAGTGTGTATTCCTTTTTTATTAACGAGAAAAAGGAGTTTAGTTAAAATAATACTATATCTAGCTAGAAACAAAAAAATTGGTATTTATATGATCCTCGTCTATATATGCATGCTTTAAGCTTTCAACTAATATCCACAGGCTTCCAACTAATGTTAATACATTTTTATTTAATATAAAAAATCAGTAACTTTTTGTTTAAATATAAAAATCAGTATTGTCAATAAGATTAATATTTACTATATAAATCTGATTCAGAGTACAAATAGGTTAAGCAATAATTTAAATCATAATTTGAATTAAATTTGTAATCAAATTTGTATTCTACTATATTTGTATTGAAAGGTTAATTAATTTTAATTAATTTTCCCGAAAATAGTGTTTAAACAAATTTTAATACAATAATGATATATTAAATATAATATTATACAAAAAACTTTGAATATTAAATATACAAATCAATATTTTATTGTAACAGTTCATTTATTGGATTGGTTATATATATTTTCAAAAAAGAAGATAGGTTACATATATTTTTCAGAAAAAAAGATAGGTTACTTATCTATACTATTATATAAAAAATAATTTTGCTTAGTTGTCAACTTCTCCTTGATTTTAGGTAAATTTGTTTATTTATCTTATGTAAATAATTTCATATACAATTTATTATTTAATAAAAACGAATTTCTATTAATAATATTATACTCTTAGAAAATAAGATAATTCTTATGTATTATATTGTTATCTTTAAAATATTTTTTTTATCATAGAAATTAAAAACTAAATTAAAATATTAATAGTTAAATATAAAGAAAACAATGCTAATTTATCAACTTTTCCATGGTTTTATACTTTGATTATTTATATTATATATAACGATATATTACAAGACTGAAGCATAAAAGATATAGTACGTAACTGACATTATCCACAAAACAGCTTTGAGCGTTGCTTAGAAATTAGGATAATTGTAGGACGATGAGTCATAGTTAGTTACTCTTGGCTGACACAAATAAAGTTAGTTACTCTTAGTTAGAATGTCACGTGGGACAGCAAGCACGCTAAACTCGTGCATAAAATCAACACACGTATAGAGAGAGAGAAGTTTTGTGGTCAAACCTAACCGCAAACGCGTTTCTTATAAACGCCAACTAGAAGAAACGAATTCAACCAATACTTTTTGAAGCTCAGCATTCAGACAGTAACGAAGCTCATTATTTAAAATTATGGTTTTGGTTTATCACGTCTGTTGCAGCCAAATGTGAATAAGAAATATACAGCTTAATTTTGACGATTATATTCAGCAGAAAAACTAATCATTATTAATCTTCTTTATTAAAACAGAATCATTGCTAATATTTACCCCTGTTTTACCTTGGAATATTACTATTATTGCCACTGACCCTACTTTATAATAAAAAAAAACTGCAACTATTATATATATGTACATCAGTAACGTACCTAGCAAAAAATATATCAGTTACAAACTTTCAGTCTCTGTTATAACTTCTCCTATATTCTTGGGAACCACTACTCTAATTGCTAGATACAACAATTTACGTATGCATAATGTAATATTTATATGACCATGAACTGTTAGACTTAAATGCAAGTATATAACTACATCTAATTTATCATAATATTCATGATAACATTATTGACATTTTCGTTTTTTAGCAGGGTTGTTTTCTAAAGAACAAAAATCAATATTTATTTATAAACAATATAGCATAAACAGAAAAACAAGAAAACATTTTGTTTTTACATTTCCTCCTTCAGCTTACCATGTCTTTTAATAAAGTTTATAAAACTGGTTTTACTAATCAAAAGATATAATTTTATATAAATTCAATAGAAAAAAAAATAATCAAAATAATCCAATTATGTATTTTATTTATTGAAAGTTCTGTACTATTAAATTAAATTAATATTAAACACAAATCTATATTAAAAACCTAAATATAAAAGTTAAATTTTTCAAAAAAAAATTAAACACAAAATATACTCGTCCTTGGAAAGGACGGGTGAGAATCTAGTTTAAGAGTAAAATTTAAAGCATATTCTAAAGTAATAATTTTCCGTCCCGAATGATTGCCGAAGCTGTAAACATATGTAGTCTCCGACCAAAGTCGATTTTGGGCCAAGCCGGATGAAACATTTGCATTGAGTCCCCAATTTTTTTTTTTAAAAAGTTATATATATATAAGTCTCAAAGAAAAAAATTTTAGGCCCCCAAATTCGACAAAATTTTTTTTTAGTTATAATCATTAAAATATCACTTTAGCCTCTAAAATTTCAGGGTCGGCCATATCTCCGACTCACATGAAAGTCCAGCCTTTTGACAAGTAGTTGTATTTTTTTTTATTTGTCAACGAAAAGTAGTTACTATAGTATCTGTATGCATTATTTCATTGACTTCTCTGATACAAAACCATATTCGCCTTCATTACTTGATTTTAGGGCATATTATATATCTGTATGCAGTATCTATTGTTTTCCCTTAGAAAGACAACTCAAACCTTTCAATCATTCGCTACTAAAAAGTTTAAAATCTAACAAAATGTTTGTAACGTGTTTTTTTTATTGAATAATAGGTATTCACATAATTAAAGTCTGTTTCTTATTGAATGATGTGTATTAATCATTTAACATGTGCATGTGAAAATAAAAATATTTTTTTTGTTAGACCAAACAAGGTTATTTAAAGTGTTAAGTTTCATAAGTGATACGGGTCGAATCAAATGTCGATTTTAAAGAACTACATCTACATGAATCAGATAAGAATGAAAGCTTTTAATCAAATATTTTTTTACCATCAAATATTCTTGAAACCCTTAGCCTATGACATTATGATTTTTATTATTATTTATTATCAGGGTGAACTCTGCAATTTACATAAAAAATATCTAGATACTATTATTTTCGCAACAAAAATTCAACATCCGAATTCAATTCTTCAGTTGGAAAATGAACGCTATTTAATACTCCTACTGAAAATTCAGATGCATATTTAAATACTGAACATGTCACGTTGTTGTAGAAATTAATTTCAGTCGTATAAACCAAAACATGGCAGCATTTGTTTGTTTCCTTAGAACATGCCTATTAGGGGTTTTTAAGAGGGGGTTCACACGTTTTTTGAGGAGAAAAGTGGTGAATCTGGCACGCATGGATTCGTTGTGGTGAACCCGGATTCACCACATGGTGGGTCGTGCCGAAATTTTTTTTTTTTAAAAAAGTCAAAAAAAAAAGTTTAAAAACGTGTCTAAGAATTCGTACCTGCCCAATATCACTGATGGGCATGCTTTTATGAGCTGACGTCTAGGTATTAGTCATCTTAATTAGCTCTTAGTGTATATATTAGAATTAATAAAACATAAAAGTAAGATAAGACTAACACATGTTTATCTCCCTTTGCCTAGATTTAGGTCAGAACTCTTTGCGTCACTCATTACCACGTGAATCGTTATCTCTACTTAGAGAAGAGGATATTGCGCTAATGAATAATGACTTATGACTTATGGTTACAACTAATAGAATGATTAAGCTTGTGTAGTTTAATTATTAATCTTATCATATTCAAATCAGAATATTTTGATTCGACTGCGTTATAAATTCTGACAGATGGTCACGATGTAGCTGAACTGTTTTATAGCTAATGCAAATCTACCATATCTCTTTCCATAGACACCCAGAACAATATTGTATATGCTGCTCTATTTAACAGGCTAGGTTATTCTAAATCATATACATCCATACATATGCCGTCTTGGAGTTATGTAATCTGTGTTATCTGTTGTTGTGAGATGGAAAAAATACTCGACAATCTCGTGGTTTGGCTGGATCCACGTCTACTGCTAAATAGATTAAGAAGAACGTGGATAAGTTTTCGAGTTGAAAAATGGAACTTTGTATCGTTTTGTACTTTGTTAGAAGTAAATGAGTTTTGTATTTTTATGCCAGAGCTCACGTTACATTCTATATATATATATATAACCACTAAGACAGTAGTATATTAAGATAATATATAACAATCAATAGTTTTGTACAATAAAAATACCAAAATAAATAAAGATCTTTAGGGTAGTCTTAAGAGAGTTTTTTAAAATATGAATTATAAAAAGTCATAAACTAAAACACATGTAGAAATGTACATCTGTAATAAATTATAATTTTATTCATAAATATGAAACTGGTTAAGTTGCAAAACACAATCATTTTTGACTTTCTTCATATGGTCTAAAAAGTGAAATAGAATATGAAAGGTTTATTACATATATTTTCTTTGCATTTTTGATTAACTAATAACAATGAAACAATAATTTTTATTATACTGGCTAGCAACAGTATAACCAACCACACATTGTTACTTAAGTTTGTTTCAATGTGCAGTACATGCAGAAATTAACGATCCCGCTACAGTCACAGTTTTTATTTATAGGTTTTGAATGATAACATACGGGATAATTATGAAACAACTGTGGTGCGTTTCAAATAATATATATATATATATATATATTAACAAAACCACTACATATATTTATCAGAAAAAGATGAGTGGTGATATAATTTTGTTCCGTAGCGTACGTTTTGTTATTCAAGGCTTTAATAAAAATGACTAAAAAAATATGTAAGAGAAATTGTTACAATAACAAAAATCACAAATTATATATAATATGTATGTATACTATGAAAGCTCAATTACAATAGAAAACTAATATTATGTATAATGTGATTTACAAGAATATCATTAAATTTAGTTCAGGAGAGTTATTAAACATATGTTAGTCACTACTTACACATTAGAATATTCTAAATAAATACACCAATACACATGAAGTTAGTCTATCATTAAATAAAATTGATAATTTGCTTAATTATCACAAGTTATCACTTTTCAAAAATACTATCAATTAAAAATACATTAACCTATACATTTACAGTTTTGTAATTATTGTTTAGGGTTTGATATGTAGGGGTAGGGTTGTTATAAACTTCTATAAATTACTTTTAATTAAACATCTTTAAGTGATTTAGGAGAATTGACCTTTTTAGTTACAACTTTAGAGTATTTATAAAATGGTCATCCTTTAAAAGTAATTTGAAATGGTATCAACTTTGTAATCACATTATACTTCTCCAAATGAAATTTTATATTTTTGATTTTTCTATTTTACTATAATAAGTTTTTCATAGTTATATAATTCTTATTGCTTACCAAACTAGATAAATTAATAAAGGATTGTTAGAAATATTATAAAATTAATTTATCTCTAATATAAAAATGATTTTTTATAATAATTATATAAAATTACATTAATTTAAACTATAACAAAGTAACTATCATCCAACATCACAAATGGATTGCAATTAGTGAACTATATAATAGATTTATATAAAAATAATATAGTCAATATATCTTAGCCTTTTTACATTTATATGACATCTTAAAATAACTAAACATAAAAAAGTTATTAAAATCGATTCCGTGCTTTCAAAACACATCATAATCTAATTTATGTTTATATTAAGTGGAAGATGATAAACTACTTAAAAGCCGTACGTAGACATGTTGACACATAGTACAATGGTTCGGCATCAACGCCAAACTGAATCCCCCACTCTTGTTGGGGAAGATTATAAACGAAGAGGTGATATAATTCTTGTTCAATTGGGCGAAAAAAAATATCTTTGCAGTAGTTAAATGATTTTGTCTTGTTCAGTGACGCTAGCGTAAGCAGTTCAATTATCCGTCGCTACAAAACATGTTATTTTTAACCGGAATTCCTTTTAAGCATTTTAAACACATTTTACAAAAAAAAAAGTTAACGAAAACACATGTCTCTGCAACAATTTGCATGGTACATTTTTGTATGGCGTGATATTAAGATTATAAGATATCACATCGCTATTTTCCAAAAAATGTTTTGGTCACATGGTGTTGTTCTGAACAACAAATGAAGAAAATGTATCTTGTACGCATCCTATTTATCAAGCCCACTATGCTTTGTTTGAGATTTTAGGACCCAAACAAGAAAAGAGAATGAAATGTTTTCTAAATAGTAATGTTACTACTACATTTCTCATT
>CAKOAT010182266.1:4301-16731 GCA_932364175.1 Eruca vesicaria subsp. sativa
TGAGCTTGGGAAGTGGCTCAATGCTGGTTATGGTTGAACGCACTGTCCCAAATCTCGTTGTATCCAACCCATTCAAGAATGTGTTTGTCTTTTCTTCATTCCTATCTTCCTCCAATTGCTGTGCCAGTTCTCCACAGCTACACGTCCTGATAGGTTTATAAACCGCAAGTTCATCCCACATTTTCTTCAGTTTTCCATAATACACCAAAACAGAGTCTCCATTCTGTCTACAGTTAGCTATTTCACCTCGTAGCTCACTGATACGAGGTCCGTTTCCAACTGAGAACTGCAGTTTAATATCCTCCCATAGAGAATATGCTTCATCCACCATTGAAATCGAACTTTTGAGTGTAGGTTCGATTGTGTTCATGATCCAAGCTACCAACATCGAGTTAACTACCTCCCACTGCTCTATCTCATCCTCCTTCTTTGGTTTTGTTAGAGTTCCATCAATGAAACCTATCTTCCTCTTGGTCCGCAAGGCGTTCCGCACGTGCTTAGCCCAATCCTCATAGTTTTCTCCTTTCAGCTGAACCGTCGTGATCACGTTTCCTGGTCCATCTGATGGATGAAGGTAATACGGTGACAGTTTGGCTTTCTCCATTGCCATCATCGTTCCTGCGCTGCTTTCCGCGAGCTCTCCATCTTCTTTTCTTGTTCCCATCTTTCTCTCTGTAAACTTTTCTCTGTTTATTTTCTTTCAATTTTCTATGAACCCTTTTGGCTCTGATACCATGTCAAAGAGAGAACGTAATCTTGTGCCGTCTTATTCATCAAGCCAGAAGGTTTATATACAACCAAGAGTAAACCCTCGTATCATCTCCATATAAGGAATATTAACATATTGAGATATACGATTAGGCTATTATACTATATTTACATATGAGTCCTCAATAGTTAGTACTCTGTTTTTTTCATTAGATGTCTGAAATTGGCAGAAAGTTCTTAGCTTTGGTTAGATTCTTTAGTTAGTACTCTGTTTTGTCATTAGATGTCTGTAATTGGCAGAAAGTTCTTAGCTTTGGTTAGATTCTTTAGTTAGTACTCTGTTTTGTCATTAGATGTCTGTAATTGGCAGAAAGTTCTTAGCTTTGGTTAGATTCTTTAGTTAGTACTCTGTTTTGTCATTAAATGTCTGAAATTTGCAGAAATTTCTTAGCTTTGGTTAGATTCTTAAGTTAGTACTCTGTTTTGTCATTAGATGTCTGTAATTAGCAGAAAGTTCTTAGCTTTGGTTGGATTCTTTAGTTAGTACTCTGTTTTCTCAGTCAATGTCTGTGATTGGCAGAAAGTTCTTAGCTTTGGTTAGAATAGTTTGTTGATGACTTCTCTATGTTTCTAGTACTCTGTTTCCTGTGTTGGTTCATGATCAGTAGATAAGTTAGCTTAGGAAAAGGTCAGTTTTTGAGTTTCTTCGTGTTTCCTTCTCTGTTTTGTGATAGTTTCATGAAACTGTGAATGGTTTGCTTTAGGGTATGCTTAAATATTCGTTCTTGTAGTGAATCTATTTGTACTATGATAGATTCATGATTAATAGACAAATAGCTTGAGTTTTATTCATTGTTTTCGTGTCTGTTTTCATGAGATTGTGAATTGTTTCCTTTAGGTTCTGTTCACATATTCATTCTTGTAATGAATCTATTTTGGGTTTTGGATGTTGCAGGTACCATGACAATGCATATGTAAGCTCTCGAGCTTTACACATTGTGAATGCTCTAAACGCTAATGCTACCTTTAGTTTACTGGAAGGCTTCTTTGAGCATCAGGTTTGCTAATTAATTGTAGCTGCTTGTTCCTGTTTACATCTCTATTCAGTTAGAATTTTGATATGTTTATTGTGGTTTCACTGAAACTGTTTATTTGATAGGCATTGTTCTCTAACGCTCAAACACAACTCCTGTCAAGACTTGAAGTTGTGGAGAAAATTGTCAAGCTTGGAACAGCCACATTGGGAAACTCATATCAACATGTTCTCAAATCCGGCTTCAACAACACAATATCAGACCGTGCAACCAAAGTTTCCTTCAAGGTGATTCCTTCACTTCTCATCTTTTGGATTGTTTTACTTTCTTCAAAATATTTCACTAACCATTGTGTTATTACCTCAACAAATGGTGAACGGGTCAAATAGTATTTTTTTTAGTTCATATTTTGGCGTTTGTGTGTGGTTATGTGGTTGCAGTATAGCGCTTCAAGAGGGGTTTATGGAACACCAACCTTCTACGTTAACGGGTTCGTATTACCCAACGCTGGTTCTCCCTTAGATTTTGGAGGATGGAAAAAAGTTCTTGATCCTCTGGTTCAACACCACAAGGTAGAGATGCAAGATGATATCATTACCTTCCTTTGATAAGTGCTTTTGCTAATGAAGTATCAAATAAAAAATAGTGCTTTTGCTGTGTCCTGGTGACTATCTCTGTAAAGCAAATAAATATGACTTGGTCAAACCCATACACTGTAAACTCTCTGTAATACATCTGTAGTTTGATCTCCTTCATCTCTGATGATTATGTATTATATGTAGCGTCTTCACTGTATGACTCTTCGATTTAAAAATTAACGAAATGTGACTAGTTTTTGTGCGGCAAAAGCTTAAATGCGTCTCACGTTTGGTGGGTCAATACTCCCAACTATATTTTTATTTGGTATTTTGGTCACAACAACCGTTTTTTTTGGTTAAAACATTATTTTTCTTTTCTCCAAAGATGATAGCTGACATTTTATATATTTTTTTTTATTTAATCACGAAATTTTTCGAAACTTACACTACAAACGACAACGAACAATGTGTATCTAAAATTATTAAATACTTTTTTTTGACTAAAAATTTATTAAATATACTTGTACAAACTTTCTTTTGCATAAAACATGTAAATTAATTGAAAAGTTTGACTGCATCAGACTCTGTTAGCACTTAGCACCGATAATCCAGAAACTTTCTATTAATAACAGGTAGATTCGGTTTTCTTCAAACAATTTATTTATGATTCTTCTACTAAAAAAAAAGTCATATGAAAGACTCTTTCCTTCGCATTTTGTGCAACTGTATGATCTAAAATAAAATAAAAAATATTATTATTACAAGAATTTATTCTCACCATAAAAAATAAAATAAAAAACTCAACTAAACCGATAAAATTGATATGAACCGAAGTTAAGAACAAACCGGTATATAAATCCGGTTCGAAACTCTGATTACCGGTTTAGTAATATTAGTACTAACGAGAAACTATAGTACATTGGCTGGTTTAGTAATTGGTTAATATTAATTTATCGTGGTTCGGTTCGGTTAAGTTTAATAAAACCACAAACCGAAAAACCGGTTAGGGTGTGTGTGGAAGAGGAGGAAGTGGTGGAGCGGCTGATATATATGAGAGAGAGAGAGACGCTTTGTAACAAATCTTCTCTTAGGGCTTAAAAACGGAGAGAGAGAGAAGACGACGAAGCCGTACAAAGAGGGCTCTTCAAAAAAAAAACAGAACATCCGCTTAAGGTAATAAAGCAACATTGATTATTCCATTTTTGGTTTGGAGTTTTAATGATTGGTTGATTCTGTTTGTTATTAGATGGAGAAGTATGACCGTGTGGTGAAGAAGAAAGATGAGACTCCGATTGATGCTAACGAGATTCGTATCACTAGTATGGGCAGAGCACGTAACTACATCACTTATGCCATGACTCTTCTTCAGGTATTGTCTTGTCTCTAAGGGTTTATCAACAGTTTTTTTCTTTTTTGTCAAACTGTAACGACGACGTTTTGATGAGGTCTCACCGTCTCAGATAGATTTATTGTGTAATTAGTAATGTTAATGTTTGTTGTTGGGAGGGAGATTTGGTTCTAGGGTTTATGAACAGAGTTTGTTAACTATAACGACGACGTTTTTGATGAGGTTAGATAGATTTAATGATGGAGAAGAGTAATTGTTGTTATTTTTGGGAGATTGATTGTTAGATTTGTTTTGTAATTAGTGATGTTTAATGTCAATGTGTGGTGTGGTTAGTAATGATTAACTGTTTGTATTATTTTTGGTAGATAGATTTTTAGATTTATTGTGTAATTAGTAATGTCAATATGTGGAGTGATGATTGTAAGGTTTCTCTGTGGATTTTTGTGATTTTCATTAATTGAATTGTTTTTATTTAAGACTTTGTTTTTTTGTAATGTATAGGAGAAAGGGTCTACTGAAGTTGTGTTCAAGGCAATGGGAAGAGCTATCAACAAGACTGTCAACATTGTAGAGCTTGTTAAGGTAATTTTTTGAGTTTTTTATTTGTTGTTGTGTTTATTATTACACAAACCTTGGTTTCAGATGATGGGTTGTCTGAAAATTTTCTTATTTTAATGTAATAATGTGTAACGCAGAGAAGGGTCCCTGATCTTCATCAGAACACATCTATTGGATCCACCGACATCACAGACACATGGGAGCCTAAAGAGGAAGGCCTTCTACCGTAAGAATCCCTTTTTAAAATATTTTTTTATTAATAACTTTTAACATGTATGTCTGTTTTGTTCTGCTTGTTTTTCACCTGGACTAATTGTTTTTTTATGTTTTCCTTTTTTTTTGTTGTCTTGAAGTATTGAGACCACAAGGCATGTATCCATGATAACCATTACCCTATCCACGAAAGAGCTTAACACATCCTCCATTGGGTAAGTTTCTCGTTTTGATCCTTCTGATTGGCATTTTTTGGGTGGTCGTTGGCTATAATTAGATCTATGCCGTCTGTCTCAATCATTTGTCGGATTAATAGGCTTCGTAACTTCATACTAGTAATAATATTTGATCTAATGATGTTGCAGGTACCAGTGCCCGATTCCTATTGAGTTGGTGAAGCCATTAGGCGACATCGACTATGAAGGAGGAGGTTTGTTCAGTCACTCTTAATGATATCATTATATATTATCCCTTGTGCTTGGCCGTCTTTATAAGTTTTCTGTTTTATATTTCCCGTAGAGGGTTCACCTGGTGGCAGAGGGAGGGGAAGAGGAAGGGGACGAGGGAGAGGAAGAGGTGGCAGAGGTAAGTAGTGTTCTATTTAAATCATCACGCTCTCAGGCTTCATATGATTCATGGATCTTTGGTTATGCACAGGGAATGCATATGTGAACGTGGAGTATGAAGAAGGCGGCTATGAACGTAACCAGTCGTATGGTAGAGGAAGAGGGCGTGGCAGAGGACGCAGCAGTCGTGGTGGTCGAGGAAGAGGAGGATACAATGGTCCTCAGAATGAGTATGATGCACCACAAGATGGTGGTTACGGTTATGATGCTCCTCATGAACACCGTGGATATGATGACCGTGGTGGTTACGATGCTCCTCAGCGGCGTGGTGGTTACGGTGGTCATCAGGGACGTGGTGGTTACGATGGTCATCAGGGACGTGGTGGTTACGATGGTCATCAGGGACGTGGTGGCTATGATGGTTATCAGGGACGTGGTGGTGGTGGCTATGATGGTCCTCAGGGCCGTGGTGGTGGTTACGATACAGGCCGTGGTAACAACCTTTTTCTATTTAACTCTATTATGGAATGGTAAATGTGGGGATTGAGTTTTGAATTCGGTTTGGTATAGGGCGTGGTCGTGGAAGGGGAGGTGGTCGTGGAAGAGTAGGAGGAGGGGGCCGTGGTGGTGGATTTAACAACAGATCAGATGGACCACCAGTCCAGGCAGTTGCTTGAGAATGGAGAGTGAGGTTTCTATGTTACTCAAACATAAAAAAGATTTAAAAAAAAAAAGCCAAGTGGTTTGATGTTTTGTTCTATCGCCTTGCTCTCTCTCTCTCCCTCTATGTTTGATTCTATCCATCGAGAAGACATGTTATTGCATCTCTTTTTATCCATTGATTCACAGTTTTTCTTTTAGTTTGCGACTGTTTTCTTTTAGAGTTGCTTTAGATTTATATGTTCAATTTATTTATGATCTTAGTATTTTTGTTAGAGATTTTAAATTATCATCCCTTGTGTTTATTTTGTTTTGTAGTCTTGTTTAGTTGAGAGAGTAAGAGTATTAATAATTTTTGCTCAATTTGCTCAATGGTTTTAGTTTTGATGGAACAGAGGATTCTTTTTTTTTGTTCCTAAGCACTTGTTCTGTCTATTTGAACTATTTTACGAAAAACATTCCACCGTTGAAGAAGCAAACCATTTGTAAATTGGCTTTCTTCTGTCTAATCTTTGGGCACATAAGAAAGCAAATGTTAGATAACTGATTCACACACGGAAACGGAAGCAATTTAATTTATTTCTCGACTAAACCGGCCCAGGGTATTTTTTATGTTGGTACTTGTGTATACGTGGCGTATATTTTGGACTGATAGAGATAAAACGACATCGTATAGAAGAGGATTATGATGGTTAAAAAGATTACGCGCCGTTGCCGGGGATCGAACCCGGGTCACCCGCGTGACAGGCGGGAATACTTACCACTATACTACAACGACTTTGTTGTTAACTCTAAGAAATTAAAACAGCTAATCAGAAACAACAAGTTATGACTACTATCCTGGTTCTGCAACCAAAGCCCTGCTCTTACCTCAATGTGACACTTCTTTTGTGTGTAGAAGAAGAAGAAGACTTATTTCTAGACTATAATATCATTTATTTGGTGACACAGTTGACACCTTAAAGAGTAGTAGAATCTTAATGGGCCTTGGCTAATGATACGGCCCATTTTAGATGCCTCAGAAGGTTAAAACTCAAAAAACTGCTCTGTTCTTCGTTTCTACACTGTTTATGCAAAACGAACGAAGAATGAAGATTCAGAAGACTGAGGTAGCGAACAATCCAGAAGAATACGAATTGAAAAGTCTGCTGCTTGTTGAGGCATGAAAACCAGTGGAGTGTTCATCAATTGCAAGATTGCTCAGTTCGAGCTTAGGCGGGACTAATTCAAACGCATGTGGTGACGTGGCAAGAGAAGAATTATCCCATGTTAAGATATACATAAATCAGAGAGATTCTAGGAAGTAGAATAATAGATTTATTGTTATCTGTAAGCTAAAAATCAGATCGTCTAGGACTATAATAGACGAGGCTGGTGGTTTAGGTTAGACACGGTTTTTGAGAGTTCTAACACCGAGAGCAGAAAGTGTTTTGAGTCTCGTGTGTCTTGAAGTTGTTCAGTGTTGATTCACAAGTTGTGAAGTCAAGTGAATCTGATTAAACAAGTTAGTGTGTAATTTGTTTAAAGAACTTCAATAAGAGTATTCAGTTTGATCTTCTTGAGACTATATCCGTGCTCTAGGTTTTTCATTTGGTATCAGAGCGGGAACCTATCTAGATCTTACGATTTATAACAGGTAGAGATCCTGAGGAGAGCATGGATTCATCTAAAGAGCTTGTAGCTGTTCAGAGAACCTTCATGTTGGATGAGAACAATTTCGGACACTGGAAGGTTAGAATGAAACAGAGACTCAAGGGTATCGAAGAAGATGTATGGACTGCAGTGGAGATGGGATGGACTGAGCCAACCCAGAAAAACGAAGATGGTGAACAAGTTCCCAAACCTAAGGAGGATTGGACAGACAAGGATAAATCAGAATCAAAACACAACTCCAAAGCCATCTCAGAGATTTTCAACGCAATTAATCCAGAGCAGTTTAAACTTGTTCAAGGATGTGTTTCAGCTAAGGATGCTTGGGATACATTGGTTGACTACTATGAGGGCACCTCCACTGTGAAGAGGACGAGGCTTGATCACTTAGCCNAGGATGAGTCAATAACTGGTTTCAGTTCAAAACTAAGCGCAATTGCACATGAAGCAACTGTTTTGGGAAAAGAGTACAAAGACAAGAAACTTGTTAAGAAGATGATTCGCTGCTTACCAGACAAGTTTGCTAACTACAAGCCTTTACTAAAAGTTGGGATGAACACGGATGATATGAAGTTTTCACAACTTGTGGGAATTCTTAAAGCCGAAGAGATGGAATCGAGTGGAGAGCAAGCCAAGAAAGGTAAAGGGATAGCTTTTGCAGCTGATAAGGAGGAAGACAAGATACAAGTGTTGCATGATACACTGAATCAGAAGTTGGAAGACAGTATGGCATTGATGGCGCGTAACTTCAAAAAGGCTTTGAGAAGAATTGAGAAAGGTCAAGGAAGAGGACAGAACTCCCAACAGACATCTGATTCAAATCAAGATTGGCGACGTGATAAAGAAAGATTCAGCAGCAAAAATACCAGAAGTGATGCAAATTCATCTGGAAGGAAACGTGATCTCCAGTGTCATGAGTGTGATGGAATAGGACACATCCGATCTGAATGTCCTATAACAAAACGCAAAGAACTCAAATGCTACGAGTGCAAAGGTTTCGGCCATATCAAGTCAGAATGTCCAAACTTGCTCAAGAAAGGAGACAAATCATTCCTTAGTTTCAGTGACACTGAATCTGATGAAGAAGAAGGTAGCGACAACATGATGACTCTGGTTGCATTTATAAGCGAGGAAGATGGGAAGAAATCTTTGGCTGAGACAGATTCAGAGGAAGATGAGGAAGAGATTGATCCTAAGGTTGAATTTCGGAAGCTGTATGAAAATTGGGTAGCACTGAGCAATGATAATCTGAAGCTGCTTAAGAATAAGGCTATGCTGGAAGCACAGATTAACATTCTTGAGATGGAGAAGACTGAAGAGGTTTCTAACAATGTGTCTAGCTCAGTGTCGGGTTTGGACAAGCAGGAAACAGAAAGGATCATGGAACTCGAATCCAAAGTGTCACGATTAGCAGAGTTACTGAGTCTTGAAGAAAGCAAAAATCGGAATCTGGAACACGATCTGAGTGAGAATCATAAGAGGATAAGAATGATGAGTTCAGGAACACAGGAACTAGATAAGATCCTGAACATTGGACAACCGCCAAATGTGAGTTGGGGTCTTGGATACTGTGGTGACCAAACTAGACAACCTCAAATAACTCACCCGGGAGCATCAACTTCAACCGGGTTTGTTCGACCTAAGGAATTAACAGTGGCAAAAGAAAAGGTGACTCAGCAACAGAATGGCTCGAAGAACGTTCAGGTTACTGAAAGAAAGGGACAGACATGGAGCTGTAATTCGTGTGGACTCAAGGGTCATATTGCCAAATACTGTTATACACGGCGTAACAATATCCGACAGGCTTGGAAAAGAGGTACATGCTATCTTGAGCCTAAGCACTATGGGAGCTACTGGATTCCAAAGACAATTCTATATGCTAAGAGACGTGAGGAAGAGTTTGGTGATGAATTTGATGTTATGAGTGGGGTACTTCAAGTTGATGAAGTAATCTTATCTTCTGCAAATGAAGTGGTAAAAGACAACCGTGATATGGATGTTCAACAGATATGCAACTTTGTGCAATTAGAGTTGGTGGAGGACAGGTCTGATCAGAAGAGAAGCTTGGTAGCATATACGTCATCTGCTCATTCAAAATTGACTGCTTGGTATTTTGACAGTGGTTGTTCAAGACACATGACTGGTCAGCAACAAGTTCTGACAACCTACAGCGAGCTAAGTGGAGGAAAAGTAATTTTTGGAGATGGAGGCAAAGGAAGCATTCGTGCCGTTGGTACTGTTAGTGGTCCAGATCAACCAGCTCTTGTCAACGTTTATTTTGTAGAAGGATTGACGGCCAACCTAATCAGTATCAGTCAACTGTGTGATGAGGGACTCAAGGTGGTATTCACTAAAACAGAATGTCAGGCAATTGATATTAGAGGAAACATCATCCTTCAGGGAATTCGTGCTGAGAACAATTGTTATATGTGGAGACCTTTGAACACGTGTCTGTCAGCTACCGAATCTCAGCTTGATTTATGGCATAAACGAATGGGACATATGAATGTCAATGGCTTACAGAGGATTGTTAAGGCAAATGTAGTAAGAGGAGTTCCCAAGCTTGAGGAGTCATCTGGATCTGTATGTAAGGCATGTTGTCAAGGGAAGCAGATAAAGGTCCAACACAAACAAATCAAAGAAATAACTTCTAAGAGAGTGCTGGAACTTATACATATGGACTTGATGGGTCCAGTTCAGACTGAGAGTATTGCGGGTCGTCGATACATATTTGTACTGGTAGATGATTATTCACGTTTCACATGGGTAAGATTCCTGAGAGAGAAGTCTGAGACTCTACAAAGCTTCAAGATGCTAGCCCTTCAACTGGCCAACGAAAAGGGGAGTATTGCACAGATCAGAAGTGACAATGGTGGTGAATTTCAGAACGAAGCTTTTGATCGTTTTTGTCAAGAGCGAGGTATAAGAAGACAATTCTCAGCTCCAAGAACACCTCAGCAAAATGGTATTGTTGAAAGAAAGAATAGAACTCTGCAAGAAATGGCTAGGGCTATGATGCATTACAATCAAGTACCCACAAGATTTTGGGCTGAAGCCATCAGCACGGCATGTTACATTATCAATAGAGTGTATGTGAAACCCAGAACAAAGACTACTCCATACGAAATCTGGAGAGGAAAGACACCTAATCTGAGTCATCTTCATATTTTTGGATGCATTTGTTACATACTCAATGACAGAGAAAACTTGGGCAAGTTTGATTCCAGAAGTGATGAAGGAATATTCTTGGGTTACTCAACACACAGTATGGCTTTCAGAGTATACAACAAAGCCACAAAGACAGTGATGGATGCAGTGAATGTGGTTTTTGATGACAGAAACAGTCAAGTTCTGGAGCAAGGGGAGCAAGACGAGAACCTGTTGAAAAACACATATGCTGAACTGCGCAACAGTGACAAAGAACCTTGCTCAAGTGACATCGAGCCAAATAAGCTTCAAGTTCACAAGAATCACTCTGCTGATGATGTGATTGGTGATTTGGATGCTGATCGAGTTACCAGGAGACTTCAAATAAACTTCAAAGAAATGGTGAAACTTGCCTGTTTCATCTCATTAGTTGAGCCAAAGGATGTGTATGAAGCGTTAGAAGATGAATTCTGGACCGACTCATGTCATGAAGAACTTGAACAGTTTGCCAGACATGATGTATGGGAATTAGTACCAAAACCCTCAGGAGTGAATGTCATTGGAACAAAGTGGATCTTCAAAAACAAGATAGATGAAGATGGTAATGTAGTCAGAAATAAGTCACGATTGGTTGCTCAGGGGTATTGTCAGATAGAAGGTGTGGACTTTGATGAAACTTTTGCTCCTGTAGCCAGGTTGGAATCAATCAGGTTGTTGCTCGGAATTGCATGCAAGCTGAACATTAGATTGTACCAGATGGATGTCAAGAGTGCGTTTTTGAACGGGTTACTCCAGGAAGAAGTGTACGTTGCACAACCAAAAGGATTCGAAGACCCCAAGTTTCCTGAACACGTCTATAAACTGAAGAGGGCTCTTTATGGCTTGAAACAAGCACCTAGAGCTTGGTATGAAAGACTCACGCAATTCCTTCTTGAAGCAGGTTTTAAGCGTGGAAATGTCGATCGAACCTTATTCATTCTTGAGAAGAACAGTGAGATGTTGGTCATGCAGATTTATGTTGATGACATCATCTTTGGAGGCACAAAGGAAACGTTGGTGAAAGAATTTGTCCAGACTATGACTAGCGAGTTTGAAATGAGCATGGTTGGAGAACTTAACTACTTTTTGGGACTTCAAATCAAACAGATGGATGAGGGAATCTTCGTCTCACAGAGCACATACTCCAGAAACCTGATCGCCAGATTTGAGATGCATATGTCAAAGGAATCAAGGACTCCAATGAGTACAACATGCAAATTGTCAAAAGATGAGCAGGGAGTGAAAGTCGATGAAAAGCTGTACCGAGCTATGATAGGAAGTTTGCTGTATCTTACAGCCAGTCGACCTGATATCTGTTACAGTGTCGGTGTATGCGCACGGTACCAAGCTAGTCCACGAGTGTCACACCTAAATGCACTGAAGAGAATAATCAAATACGTGAAAGGAACAACCAATCTTGGATTATATTACACAAAAGATACTAATCTAAGCTTGGCTGGTTTTTGTGATGCAGATTGGGCTGGTAGTTTGGATGACAGAAGAAGCACATCAGGTGGATGTTTCTTCTTGGGCAATAATATGGTTTCATGGCACAGTAAGAAACAAAATTGTGTATCTCTCTCGACGGCTGAAGCAGAATACATCGCCCTAGGAAGTTGTTGCACTCAACTGCTGTGGATGAAGCACATGCTAGCTGACTATGGTATGACTTCGAACCCACTAATGGTATATTGTGATAATCAAAGTGCAATTAATATCTCGAAAAATCCTGTGATGCACTCTAAAACGAAACATATTGCAATAAGATATCATTTTGTTAGGGATTTGGTTGAGGCCAAAATTGTGGTTTTAGAGTTTGTCTCATCAGCACGTCAATTGGCAGATATTTTCACTAAAGCTCTTGATCTAAACACGTTTTTAAATTTAAGAAAAGCGATTGGTGTTTGTGAAGCTTGAGCAGCTTGGGCT
>CAKOAT010182266.1:16897-53921 GCA_932364175.1 Eruca vesicaria subsp. sativa
TGGGTACAAAAATACTTAAACACTGACTGAGATCAATGTTTTGATTGGGATTTACTTAGAAAGTCTGTCTTTTGTCTGGTCTTGGTTAGAAGTAATGAACTTCGTGTGTATGATGATGTGAAGACTAGTACGTTTTGATCGAAGTGATGAAAGCTATCGTAGATAGCCATTGCAGAGAGCCAATGGGTTGATATTTGATCTTGATAACCATTAACAGTATACTTCTTGGTGACTGTCTGATACTTGATATTTGGAAACTGCTGAATCCTCCTCTAGCCAAGCTTGCACAAGTGTGTAAATATGTAAGTTTTCTTTGATTTTCAATTATTTTTTATGTGCTGATGAGACATACTTTGCTCGCTAAGTTCCTAATAACTTGCATATTCTTATATTTGTTTCTAAGGCATAATGGGTTGAATTTGGGTTTTTCATTTGAGATATTAATACTAATGGGCTTTTGTTTGATGAGATTGTGAGATATATAAGTCAGTTTGTGGAAGAATTAGGTCAACAAGAACACGCCGAAAGCAACTTTCTCTCTTCCAAAAATTGTCTCATGAGTGACGAGACAAGACCAAGAACACGCGGACAAATCATGTCGTCATTGATCCGAAGAATTGCCCGAAATCCTACCATTCCCACACCCGAGAAGCTTAAACACTCTAAAGGAGTCAGATCTGAGGGCTCGTCTAGCAGATTGGGTCGACGAATTAAAGGTTGCCGGAAGAAGAAAACGACTACAATTGACGAGATCTTCTCGGAACAAGCTTCCGAAGTGAATTCTGAAG
This sequence comes from Eruca vesicaria subsp. sativa, assembly GCA_932364175.1. Lineage (NCBI taxonomy): Eukaryota > Viridiplantae > Streptophyta > Magnoliopsida > Brassicales > Brassicaceae > Eruca > Eruca vesicaria. Next base: position 17,686 of record CAKOAT010182266.1, read on the forward strand.
TAGTCCCCGACAAACAGGAAGAAGAACAAGATCCGGAGTTCGACATGCAAGACATAATCGACACTGAAAGTGACGATGAGGAGCCGGAATGGATGGAAACCAATGCAAGAGAGGGTTTTGTCTATGAAGAACTTGAACCACGACAACGGCGACTGCAAGCCCAGCATCAATCTCGTCTCTCTGCAATACCAAGTCTTACCAATCCGAAACGCTCACCCTTCAGTGGATCTTTCTATCGGGTTGCAGGGAGCAAGAGGTATGAGTGTTTACTTTCTCAAACCATCCTAGGGGAAAAGTTTCTGCCATCAGGTTGTGAGAAACTTGATGAGGCTAGAAACATTATTGAGAAGGCTGGGCTGATGTACTCTGTTCTGGACTTGCCATGTTTTACTCAAGAAGTTATTCTGGAATTCTATGCTAATCTAGGAAACATGATCAAGCGTGATGGTACTACTTGGGTATATGTGAGAAATCACATGTATGAGTTTTCTCCCACCATTATCAATAGCATCTTCAAGACACTTTGTCAACCAGTTGATTTTCCGCGTAAGCCATGGGTTACTGAGAATCTTGACAAAGCAGTGGAAACCATGACCGGTGGAAAGAAGAAGAAATGGGGAAATCTTAGTATGCTTGATATCACTCCAACGATGAATGTTCTCTTCAAGTTCTGTGTCTACAATTGGATTCCTACAGCAAATCGATCAACTTTGACCATCGATCGAATCAAGTTCATTCATATGATTACTGAGGGAAGGCCGTTTGACTTTGGAGTTATGGTGTTTGATCAGATTTTTGAGTTGAGACAGCAAGCTGCATCGGGCAAGACCAAGAAGTTGCTCTTTCCAGGACTTATTCAGCATTTGCTTCAATCTCAGCATCCGATCCAAGGCGATTCTGAAGACTCTGAACTTACTGAGCTTACCAAGATGGTGCTTGATGGAAAACAAGGTGTTCCAAAGAAACCTCCTGGAATGGCACCTCGACGTTCTTTGACTAAGGATCTTGGCCATGTCTATCGCCTCATTGACAATGTTATCAGAAGATCTGCACGTAAGTGACTTCTAACATTAACATGATCTTGTTGTTTTCATAACTCTGTTTTTAAGTGTCTATGCCACCAAGCAGGGGGAGAATATGGGGATTTGTCTAATCTAGGTGATAGCAGCAGCGACGAAGATGAAGATGGAGAACACGAGGTGGATGATGACAACAGTCATAGTGAGGAGTTCTAAGGTCTAGGGGGAGTAGTTCTAAGATCTAGGGGGAGTAGTTTTTCTTGTTATTCCAGATCTATGTGATAGGGGGAGTTTGTTTTTCAGAAGAAGTGACGGTTAAGATGGGTATAAGTTGGTTGTTGTTAAGATACTTATGCGTGGTTGTGAGATTAGAAGTGCTGGTGTTGTATTTCTAAAGAACGATCTTTTGGTTGAATGCTTTGGTTTTAATTACTAATTGTTCTAACATTAGTATGAATAGATGTCTCTGTTTAGTGGTATATGTCACAGGTACGTGAATTCAATCGTCAGGTGCTTGGTGATGATAGACACTCAAAAAGGGGGAGATTGTTGAGGCATGAAAACCAGTGGAGTGTTCATCAATTGCAAGATTGCTCAGTTCGAGCTTAGGCGGGACTAATTCAAACGCATGTGGTGACGTGGCAAGAGAAGAATTATCCCATGTTAAGATATACATAAATCAGAGAGATTCTAGGAAGTAGAATAATAGATTTATTGTTATCTGTAAGCTAAAAATCAGATCGTCTAGGACTATAATAGACGAGGCTGGTGGTTTAGGTTAGACACGGTTTTTGAGAGTTCTAACACCGAGAGCAGAAAGTGTTTTGAGTCTCGTGTGTCTTGAAGTTGTTCAGTGTTGATTCACAAGTTGTGAAGTCAAGTGAATCTGATTAAACAAGTTAGTGTGTAATTTGTTTAAAGAACTTCAATAAGAGTATTCAGTTTGATCTTCTTGAGACTATATCCGTGCTCTAGGTTTTTCACTGCTTTCAGATATAGGAGAGCTTCCACTTACTCCTCCATCAGCTACACAACTCAACTTCGTCTCTTACTTCATCACAGGTTCTCACTTTCATTCATCCAAACCCTTTTCTCAAAGACTCTTCCTTTTGATAGTATAAATAAATAAAACCCATTTTTTGTAGATTATACGAAATTGGGTCATGATCAGTATATCTACCGTCACGCTAATGGGTATGTCAAAGTCTCTTCCTTTTTGCTCTCTTTTCATTACAAGATTGGCCTTTTCTCACTTGTCTGTGTTTAGTTTAGTTTAGTTTAGTTTAGTTTAGTTTAGTTTAGTTTAGTTTAGTTTAGTTTAGTTTTGTTTTGTTTTGTTTTGTTTTGCATGTCAAAGTCTCTTCCTTTTTTGCTCTGTTTTCATTTCATTTTAACGAAACATTGATGTTTTTTTTTTTCATTTTGTGTTTTGTTTTTTTTTTGTTAAAGTTTGTGTGTGGTGGGATTAGCTCCTACGCATATAGCTTTTAAGGACGAAGGTGGGATCATTAGCGTTGATTTCAATGTTGGTAAGTCTGATCGTAGCGTTCTGAAAGTCTCCGGCAAGCGTAAAAAGGTTTTTTTGCTTATTATCTGAGTTAAAGACTTTTACTTTTGGTTGATTTTTTTGTAGCTTAGTGTTTATTTAAATTCTCTTTCTTGTGCAGAATGCTATGCGGTCTGAATCGAATACAGCTTTGTGCAAAGTCTCCACTGCAAATGATTCTTATATTGTCAGGTGCAAAGCGTTTAAGTTTGTGCTAAAGATTTGATATTTTGTATTGTTTTGATTTTGTTGTTTTTTTCTAGGTGTTGTGTAAAAGGTTCTCTATTGGAGGTGAACGAGAGATTAATCAATCATCCTCGGCTTCTTAATTCATCGGTATGATATACATCTTTCTTTGAGCTATATTGTTATTCAGTGTCAAGTATTTTGCTTGTGGAATCAACCGGTACAGAATAGTTAGTCAATGTTGATTTCATCCTTATATGTTTAGTAACGCTGATAATGTAATATTTTTGGTTACCTAATCGGATATCAGGCTGATCGTGAAGGATATATTGCGATAATCATGCCAAGACCTGCAGATTGGACCAAAAACAAGGAGTCACTGATCACCTTGGAAGAGTATAAAGAAAAGAAAAAAGTGGCTCTATGATACAGTTTGCAGAAACTACTGTTGACTTTCTTTGGAAATTGTGTTTGCTGATGATTATGCTGAAGTCAGATTAGAACTTTGAAGGTTTATTGCAGTTTTGTTGTTCTACAATATTCATAAAGCTGTTTTGTTGTGTTTTATCTGACAAGAAAATTTTGTAATTGAAGATTTTTTTTTGGCTCTATGATGTTCTTGATGAATGTGGCGAAGGAACTAATATACATAGGCTGAGTATTAATACACACAGTGTCTAACATCAATCCGTTATCGTCCAGCGGTTAGGATATCTGGCTTTCACCCAGGAGACCCGGGTTCGATTCCCGGTAACGGAGCTTTTTTTGTTCTTTATAACAACAATCTGATCTTGGATTTTGCACAGTGATACTTTCTTTTGTTTAAGTGAAAGAAAAGGTTTTATTAGTCTCCAACTTTTCTTGGAAAAAGATAGATTGTTTAGCTGATTTGATCATAATTTTACTTGTAAGTTCCAAACACTTTTCAAACTACAAAGAAAACTTTAGTTCAAATCATAATGACAGAGATGTGATGAAGTCAATACTCAAAAATCTACAATGTAACAGAGCTGAATACACAAAAACATGAAAAACTTTATTAAGGAGAAAAGGTATCACCACACAATATTGGCATCAAATTGAACCCATAAACTTAAATAGCTTTCACAATCAATAGAACTTGAAGATGACACAAAGCACACACTCATGCACCAGTCTAAGCCATCAATCTTACACTTCAATCCATAACCAATTACTAAATCAAACAATAGTATATTTCTCACAACCGACTTAACCTCGTGGAACCCATTTTACTAGCAATCTCCTTAAGCAAAAACTTAGGAATCTTCCCAGTAGATGTCTTAGGCAACTCATCAAGAAACACAACCGTTTTAGGCACCATATAACGTGGCATCTTCTCCCTACAATACTCTATAACCTCCTCCTCCGTAACTTTCCTCCTCAACCCATCTCTCAAACTCACAAAAGCACACGGCGTCTCTCCCCAATACTCATCCCCTCTAGCCACCACAGCCACTTCATTCACCACCGGATTCGTATACAAAACCGCCTCCACCTCCACACTACTCACATTCTCTCCACCCGTAATAATAACATCTTTCAACCTATCTTTAATCTCAAGATACCCATCTCCATGCATCACACCAACGTCCCCCGTGAAAAACCACCCGTTCTTTAAACTCTTCCTCGTTCCGACAGGATCTTTAAAGTAACCGAGCATAACCGAACTCCCTCTCATAACTATCTCCCCCATAGTCACCCCATCTCTCTCCACACTCCGACCCGAACCGGTCTCCACCACGTCTATCTCCGTAAACCCGACCGTTCTCACTCCTTGTCTCCCCTTCAACCTCGCACGTTCACTCGCCGGTAAACGGTTCCATTCTAGCTTCCACGCGCATGACACCACCACGCCGGCTACTTCCGTTAGCCCGTAACCGTGGCTGACAACGAAACCGAGAGACTCCGCCCTTAGGAGGACCTTAACCGGCGGTGATGAACCGGCGGTTAAGAAATGAACCGGACTTTTAAGACGCTCCTGGACCTCACTAGACGTTAACATGTTGAGAACCACGGGCGCGCCGCACATGTGAGTAACGCCGTGATCACGGATCAAACGGTGGATTAACGGAGCTTGGAACTTACGTAAACAGACGTTAGTCCCTCCAACGGCTGCTATTCCCCACGGGTAACACCAACCGTTCGCGTGGAATATCGGTAAGGTCCATAAGTAAACCGGATTCTTCGGTACGGTCCAGTCGATTAATGAATCTAACGACATTACGAAAATACCCCTGTGACAGTGAACCACTCCTTTCGGAGACGACGTCGTTCCGGAAGTGTAGTTAATCACAATCGGATCCCACTCGCTCTCGGGTCGGATCCATTTAAAACCCGGATCCCCTGTTTCCACTAAAACATTATACGAATAACAGAATTTCGAAACGTCTGCCACGTCAGCACCATCTTCTCCCGCCTCCTCCTCGTCCTCCTCGATGAGGACGAGGATGGGCGGTTTTTCGAGTTTCTCCACCGCTTCGACGGCGAGGTGGGAGTAGACCACGTCGACGAAGAGGAGCTTAGCTTCGCAGTGGCGGAGGAGGACGGAGACGGTGGCGGCGTCGAGGCGAGTGTTGACGTTGTTGAGGATGGCTCCGGCCATCGGGACGGCGAACTGGAGCTCGTACATGGCCGGAGTGTTGGCGGAGAGGACGGAGACGACGTCGGATCTTTTGATTCCGAGGGAAGAGAGAGAGGACGCGACGCGGAGGCAGCGGAGATTGGTTTCGCGCCACGTGTAGGTGGTGGAGGTGTTGTAGATGATGGAGGTGGAGTCTCCGTACACTGTGGATGCTCTCTCGAGGAAGGTTAAGGGAGTTAAGGGTTGTGAGTTTGCTGCGTTTGGCTTTAGCTCTTCCATGGTCTTTGATTTTTTTGTTGAGTGAGACCACAAGGAAAGATGGATAGGTAGCTCTTTATAGAGATAAAGAGTAAAAGTTACGTTTTGGAAACTGTAAGAAAAAGTCAGTAACTGCTCCGACAAGAAATGATGTCTGAATGAATTTAACTGTGGTTTAGTGGTAGTGAAAGAGGATTAGTTTAAGACAAGGAAGAGAGATAGATAATACTGTAGCTCTTTTATAGAGATAGAGACAAGCTTTAGACAAATAATAAGTTTTAAGTTTTTTTTAGAGGTAAAAGTGGACTGGATTTGGTTAGTTTTGAGAAAAGTCAGTAACTGCTCCGACAAGGAATGATAAGAAGATAAGGAATGACTTTAGCTTTATGATGTGATTTTTTGGTTTTCTGATGTAGAGATTTTGGAGGTAAAGGAATGATAAGAAGATAAGGAAGTTGTTTTTCTACTAAAATAAAGTATTTATAAGTTTTGATTGGTAACTAAAACATGGTAAATGTTATTTATAATTTTTATTTAAAAGTATAAATTATTTTAGTAATAAAAACATGAGTATATATATGTAACGATTAGGATAATGCAAGAAAATGATATAAATTATATAAATGTATTAATTATCATGTGAAACAAATATTCATAAGAAAAAATAAGTATTTTGTTCTTAAAATCAAGTTACTTAGATTTTATACAAACAACTAAAACAAATTAAATTTTAGCCATTTTAGAATAATTAAATATAAGAATTTTGATTAAAAAACAAAATTTAAAAGCTTTGAAATTTTCTAAAGCCTTCAAAGTTTTAACTTCAATTAAAATCTGAATATAGCTGTTCTGTAGAACATATATTTTAACATGGACACATGTATGCAACTTACATTTGAACGTGGAACATCTATATATTGCTGCAGTACATAAATAGAATTTTGTTAAAATAAGAATGAAAATAGATTACAATATTGAAAACGGGAACCCATGCTTCTACGCTTCTTCCCAAGACGGTATGTTCTGTCCATTTGGTATAGTTGACCTGATCGTTGATTGGAACGGAGTGATGAAATCTTGTTTTCTTATATATGCAATTAAAGGATCACATGCTACTTGAAGAATGAAGATAATATAAACTTCTACTCGTACAACCAATCACTGTGATTGGTGTAATATAAATGTAGTCAGCGCCAAAACGTGAGAATGCACCAGTTGAACATGTGTATTCAGTGTTCTTAGTGATGTATAAACATGTGCATCCAGTTTTGTGCATTGAATGCATTAGATTATACTCAATTTTGGCATCAATTCATGAATCTTGAACGAGTGTTGATGTTTCTGTGTGTCTCTGTTTGGATTAATGAATAATCAGCATAACAACAAATGCACAAGTGCCCGCACGATTGACCATATACAATACACCAATGGAGACAGATTTGGAGTTTCTTATTCACTCCGCTGACAATTCTCTTGAGACAATAGAAAAAGGAATAACTGAACCAGCTAAGGTGCTTTTAATACCACGGCCTCTGGCACTTGGCGATGAACTTGGAGAATGATGAAAGATTTTGTTTTAGAAGATCACATGCTAGTTGAAGGCAACCAATCACACAGTGCACTTAATCTATATGTAAATTATGCTCAATACCATAAACGTGGGGGAAATGATCTGAACAATCTTTTTTCACTAGGAGAAAGAACATCAGTGTTCAGACTCTAGAACGCTCAGTTCTTGAGTTAATTAGCTTTGAGTACTTGTCTTTATGTATTTAAAAGACATATATAACTCTTTAATTTTAACCACACATGCATATGGTTGTGTCTAAGTTGTTTGATGCATCATGATTGTACTTCTTTGCATTGAGAAGAAACAGAGAGATCAATAAACATGGTTTCCACGTTTGTGTCAAGGACGAAGCAGAGGAACAAGCCAAAAGATTTAAGCAAGCAAAACCAACAACACCATTTAAGACCGATTAAAAAGCAAGCATAGGTTCTTAATATTAATTAAAGAGGACGAACATAGTCATGGATTTCAGACCGAACATAAAAAGAAACCAAGTCATCATCATCCACAGACGAAAATAAGACAATAACATAATTTTTGCTTCAATAACAAAGGCTTATATTGATCATTCAAAAGCCCATTGGTTCTCCCTACGCACCTCCTCTTCCTCCTCAGCTGTAAAATCGTTCTTGATGTTGAACGTCGTGCGAATCTCCTCAGGAGTCTTCCCCTTGATCATATCAGCCACCGTCTGACATGTCAAGTCAAGAAGGTTCTTAATGTTCAAGTAGTTAGCTGCCTGCAAGACCCAAAACAATTCATTAGATCCAATCAAAATCACAATTGATTCAAAACATCACTACAGAACCAACCTTTAAACGAAACCCCTAATTTCAGACACGAGAGAACCAAACCTTAACAATCTCAATTTTAATAAGAATCCAACTTTTAAAGGAAACCCCTAATTTCAGACACGAAGGAACCAAACCCTATCAATCCCAATGTTAATAAAAATCCAACCTTTAAAGGAAACCCACCAAACCCTAACAATCTTAATTTTAATAAAAATCCAACCTTTAAAGGAAACCCCTAAAATTAACACACTATTTCACCAAACCCTAATCTCAATCTCACAAAAGAACCAATCTTTAAACAAAACCCCCAAATTTCACGAAACCCTAATTTCCAAAATCGAAAACCCTAACAATCAAAGATCCAACCTTTAACCGAAACCCAAATCTCAAAATCTAGAATCCTTACCAAGATGAGTTCAAAGAGGGTAGCTTGATCGATCTTCATGAACTCAGCGTCCCAAGCCTTGAGATCCTCGTCGGAGGAAGCGCCACCGTCGACGGCCTCGGTCTTGGAAGCAGCAGCTTCCACGTGTTTCCTGCAGTACTCAATCACCTTCGCGAGGATCTTGCTGGTGACGTTGGGGAGAGGGATTCCGTTGTCGACGCAGTCGTCTTCGACCATGTGGGCTATGGTCTGAGACTCGAGAGCCACGGCCTCGTCGACCTCGAAGGACTCGCCGTCGGAGCTTTTCAACACGATCTTCTTCGTCGACATGTTTGTTGAGAGATTTTGAGAGGAAGAGATTTGCGATGAGAGAGAGAGGCGATGAGTGAAATTAGAAGAAAAGGTAGGGATGCGTCTTTATTTATAAATCCCTAATAATGATAAGTCGGTCAAAGGTTTTATTTTTCTTTTTCGGAAAAAAGGAAAATTAGGAAAATTGTTAAAAATCATGGTTTTTATTAAAGTTAAAACTTTGGAAAATGTTAAATTTTGACTTTTCGCGGTCTTTTGTATCCCTACTTTGGTGGAGTTTTGGAGATAATAAAGAAATTATATTTGTATTTAACCCATAAATTAGTGTAATTTTTTAATTGTTTTTTAATAATTTTTTTGGTAAATTAGTATACAGTTGATGCTTATCTTTTTGTCAGATTACAGATTTAACGCATAAATTAGTTTAACTCGTTTACATATTTTTATTTGATAGTCGACATGTGCCTTTGAAAAAATAGTCATGTGTCATAATTTTTTGATATATAATTATATGTCTGGTCTGGCACATATCATAATTTTTATACAATATTATTAACACTCTCGCAAAATTGTATTTTATCAAAAGTTGTTGTTCGGATACAAATCAGAGAAATAGGTTGATTTTTTTTATTGATATAATTTTATTTAGGTATTTTCTTTTGTTTTTTTTCCTTTCATTTTTTAGTTTTTAGTTTTCCATTTTTTTCTATTTGTATTTGATTATTCAACATTGACGAGCTATTTTGTAAACATATGTATCTTAGAACATTTCTAATATATTATTACTTCAAGTTTTTTTTAGAAAAATAGAGTAACTCTATAATAGAGTTGAATTTCATTTAAATTCTATTTTACTTTGATGTAAGAACTAAAATAATTAATAAAAATATTAAATGGAATAATTCAGTGGAAACAAATCCAAACTCCATTGTTTTATATCGATAAATCTACCTTTTTTGGACAACAGAATGATTTAATTGAGGTCTAGGTTTGGCCCATTACAGGACCAATATATGGGAATACATTGTAGTTTGAAGATATATAATTTTTGACTCAAAATATCAAAAGTCTTATAGTAGAGCATCCTCACTACAACTCATCGTGCTTATCGTACTCATCGTGCTCATCATGCTCATCGTACTCATCGTGCTCATAGTGCTCAGACTCGAACTCTTTCCGTCCATCTTGGAGAAAACTCGAGTACCATTGAGCTGATAATTTTTCATGGCGGGTCAAGTTATTTTGGTAATCGACGTAGTATAGCCCAAATCTGGCGCTGTATCCATCTTGCCATTCAAAATTATCCATCAATGACCAATGAAAATACCCTGTAACGTTTACTTTATCCTCGCTGCAAAGAAAAATGGACACAAATACAAATAAACATTTGTAAATAAACAAAAGAACATAAATTAGCATTACCATCCAAATAGAACTCAAAAATACGATTTGTTCACAAACCAAATGGCTTCGTGCAAGCTCAAGAGATGCTTCTGAATATAGTATGTTCTTTGGTGATCTGAGAGCGCCAATACAAGACTTCTGTCTAGCTCACCTAGATCCTCTCCGTATCCTTAATACAAATCAAATATTTTTTTAAAAAATCAGGGCTATATTGTAATGTAATGTAATGTAAGCTAAATCGAATTTGCTCTTTGAGATTCAATTTAGGTAAACGTTTCTCTAACCATTCCCGGTGATAATGACTTCAGGATTGCCATATTTATCCTTTATATAGTTCAGAAGGCTTCTCAAACCATTTGCGTAGACTTCCACCCTAGCAACATCAGGCTAATGCAAAAAAGTATATTTTAGAAAAAAACAAACAAATTCATTCACGTTTAAAAAATCACATACCTTGATAGTAAATGGATTGTATTTATCCACATACCTAGCTGAAAAAAACGAGGTTTCGAAAATGTTCTAAATATTTATATAAATAATAAATAGTCTGATGAAGAGTTTAAAAAAAGAAGAAGAAGAGTTACGTTCATAGTCAATGAGAGAATCACTCTGCCAACTAGGTTTCGTAGGATCTGGCTCTTCGTCGTGCAACGCAAATAGTGAATAATGGTAATTGATTCCTACAAAATCAGCAGAATTTTTCAACTTGTTCTTCTGTGCTTCCGTAAATTCTGGTAGTCGATCTCCGACATGATGTTTCATCGATTGTGGATAATCTCCATACGTGGTCGGATTCAAATGCCTGATACGAAAATTAGTATTTGTCACACACACATGAAATATATTTATATATGTGATATATATATATATATATATATATATATTTTGGTAATTGTGTGCCAAAACTGTTTTTTTTTTACTGTGAATTTGATTATAGAGAAATTGCACCCTATATAAACAAAAAAAATCATAAATTTACTAACTAACTAACTAAAACTTCCCCTCTCTATCTTTCCTACTTTCTCCTTCTATCTCTTTTTCTCAAAATCCAATTTTCCTATTTCTTTAGTTATTGGGCAAAGAACGGTAAATAAGCCTTGATATTATCTATTTTATTTTTTTTTAACAGAAAAATAAGATTTTGGAATATTCGTGATATTTTCTTACCATCCCAAGACGAAGTCAATCAAATTAGTTGCAGGAGTTTCGTGTTCGTCTGCCGAGTGCTCTTGTGGGTCCGAGAGCTGGCGCTGGTCGAACCAAGCCGGAGTATGAGCAATCCCGATTTTACCACCTCTACACTGTAAATCATGATAGACAAATGTTTCTTAGCTAATACTTGTTCATCTATTTACCTGAATACTAACATTTATTTTATAGATGATTATGTTGTATATATGGAAACCTTGTCGCAATTTCTAAAGGCTTCAACGGCATCGGCATGTGCCAAGAGCATGTTATGGCTAACGATATAAGCTTCGTGTCCTGATTGTCCATCGTGACACAAGTCTCCATGCTCTTTAATGTACTTAGAACAACGTCCCGGTGCTGTTTTCCCAATGTCGTAGCCAGTTCTGCTGAACACCCATGGCTCGTTAAATGTGATCCAATGCTTCACTTTGTGTCCGTACTCTTGGAATGTGAAATTTGCGTACTCCGTATAATCCTTTCTAAATAAACCAAATACACATATGAGAGTTTACATAAAGTTACATTGTAATGGAAAAAAAAAAAAATATAGAAACATGTATATGTCGTGTAAAGTAAAAAACGAGCTTACATTATGCGGTCGCTTAAGAAGCCACCGTATTCATCTTCCAAGTCTTGGGGAGTGTCCCAGTGAAAAACGGTTACTAACGGTGTTATTTCTGAGTTTTGAAACAAAATAAGACTTTGAACGAGTTATTGTTTTGAACTTTTGATATAATATGGATTGTAAAGAGCTTAGTGTATAGGAAATAAAACAAATAATTACCATTTTTGAGAAGCTCATCAATTAGGTCGTGGTAAAACTGTACACCTACTTTGCTTATACCTTTCTCCATCCTACCATCTGTTGAATGATTTGATTTTATGTTATTTACTTACTTTTATTATCACAAATTCATAATGATATGTATCAACAGTTAAAATAAAGTTTCTTGAGAGCTTTTTACTTACGAGGGAATATTCTAGGCCATGCAATGGAAAATCTAAAGCCATCAGTGTTCAGATCTTTCATCAACTTGATATCTTCCTATTAAATTTAATAATTAAAATTAATATGACTTGAGAGAGCTTCAATTTTATAAGAAGAGCTACACAAGTATATATAAACCATGGATAAATAACATCATTAATACCTTGTAACGATGGTAGAAATCGACAGCAACGTCAGGCTTATGATAATTATTTCTATCTGAAAGAAAAAAATATCTGATGATTGTATGTATAATTGGCAATTTTTATTAGTCAATGAATTATAAAAAGTAGTTGACAATAAAGAAAGTCAGAGAGAGAGAGAGAGACGTGGGAACTTCTTAGTGTAGGTGTCCCACATGCTTGGACCTCTACATCCTTCATGTACAGCTCCTTCAACCTATTTATTTATTTAATTTACCACAGAAATCACTAAGATTCAAGATTCTTTTGTCACAAACATTAATTATTTTTAAAAAAATCAACTTAACAACATGCATGTTCATTTTAACACCTGAAAAGCTGCGGTTGATGTACCAAAAATAAAACCCTCAGGGAAGTTGGCACGACTAAAGGTTTGTTCTGTACTGGAGCAGGCATGTACAATGGCCGTGGCCGTGGTTGGTGAGCCGATAAAGCCGAGGAAAAAAACCAAACTTAGGAGAGGAAACTTATGGAACCTCTCCATTAGTGAGTATTTGATTCTCTTAAGTAAAGAGAATACTTGAAGGAATGTAAATGATTTTTGCTGTTATATATAGTCTTAAGAGCTTAAAAGACAATGTGGATTGATAAGTATTTATTTCATTAGTTCATACATTTGAAGCAAATACGGGAAGAGGTAAGCCACGTGATTCACATACGTGACCGACAATGAATGGGGGAATGTAGGAGATGAAATGTGTGTGCTATAAAGGTTTTTATAATAATCGAACAAGTGTTGCTTAAATAAAAATTTGGTTAACTATTTACTTAGTTATAACTATAAGTATTAAAATATTAAATTATAAAATATTTCCATTAATTTACCAATAAATTAGTTAACATATTCGTGTATGTGAGGAACAAACAAAACAAAACAAAAACTACTGAATTGAAGGAGGTTTCTTAGGCATGACCGTATAGCAGGACCTTTAGTTTTGTGATTGAGTACTCTTTTTTTTTTTTTTGGAGAAAAGACTTGAGTACTTGTTGCGAAAGGTAATTTACTTAAACAAACGTGCAAGCTATTAATTCCCACACAATTTTGGCAAAACCAAAATGAAACAATAAGTTTGCATAGTTTGTTTGAAGCTGCATATATTTGGTAACTCAATAAAAACGTATGATATGCTTTATACGATGTTGTTTTGATGTAAAATCCTTGACACATATAATCGTTATTTTCTCTTCCTGGTTCCCTAATCGTTAAGAGTTGAGCATTTACGCAGTTTAAATTAGGGTATAAGTATAACAATACCTTTTTTGGGTCAAAGTTCTTAATATCTTACCGTCGGTTAGATCAATGTAAGAAATCGAATAACAAATCAGTATTAAAAATATTTTAAATATCAGATATATCAGTGATATTTGATTAAAAATATTTTATTTTGGTTTGTTTTAATCATACCGAATTAAACCGTTTGGGTTGTTAAAAATATTAACGGTATGGTTTGGATATATGCTTTGATTTAGGTTTGGTTTGGGTTGATTTAGGATCAGTGGGTAACATTAAAAAGCTCCATCGCCCGGTTCTGAAAGGAGTTATATACTATATTTAATTTTGTTACTTTTCTCATTTGAATTGATCTGAATAAGTTTGCTACTGAGTCGTTATTTATTTGATTCGTTCGTCAAAGACTAAAATATGCATCCACAAAGCTTTCTGTCGTTTATACACTAGTCCTCTTTTGAGTTATTTTCGTTACCATATATGCATTTATTGACAATCGCGTTTATTCTGTGACATTATAATAGAAAGGACAATACAACGTTACATCATTGGATTATACATTCTTTACACTAAGAATAATTTTCATCATGTATGATACTGTCACCTGTTACGAGCTCAACGATAATGATAGCTAAGATTAGAATAAACTAAATCATGCAAGGCCTTTCCTTATCTGATAGACAAGAGGTTTAGATATTACTTCATAGGCTTTCATGGTGGGGTGGGCGAAGTCATAGAATACGTACTCATCCGGGTTTCGGCATGGTATTATCGATGTCACCATACAACAACACGATCTTTTCGCTTCTGTAAACCCTGCAAGCATGTGTACACACATACATAACTAATTTGCCATTATTACGTAATAGGACTATGATCTCCACGTAGTCCTTCAAATAAAATTCATTTAACCAATACACTAAGATAATTTCAACAATTTTTGGGGCCCAAACAATCTATAATCTAAATATAATTTGGAGGCCAACATGTGTGTAATCTTTTAATAGAAAAAATAACGCAGCCACAACATTATTATCCACTAGAGGTTATTAATTTCATGCGTATATTTATGGATTGTGTATTTGATTACGTACCATAGGCCTTAGGATGGTTGATAAGATCCATGATAGAGCCGTACATGTCGACGTAAACAAACTTTGCACCTTTAAAACATTCTTCTACTTCGTAACCAATAACAGCTTTCTGCAATTTTGTGTTGAAGTCTTCCGCAACTTTATTCATCATGAAGTTACACCATGCGAATACTCCACCAAATAGGAAGCGATGGAAAGGCAAGCATCCTACCGGAATCACTCCCATCACCGCGAATTTTCTCGCTCCAAGATCATATAAATCCTTCATATATATATATATATATATATATAGTTACATAAACCAAAAGAATGTGAACAAATGCATACTATATCATTCCTTGATTTTCAAGTTTTAAAAACAAATATATATATGTGTATCTTATAAAGTCTTACTTGTAAGAATGTTTTTGTCCAAAAAACCATGTTACTTGTGTATGTATCTCTGGATTGTAATCGTAGACGAGCGGGAGTCGCGAAGTATCCAATATCGTTATTTCCTTCAGAAATAAGAAACACTGCGTTTGAAATTATATGTTTCATTTCTTTCTTATTTTTCGTCGCATTCTTTAGTTTCTTCAAATATTTTTTGAAATCTCTTACTTGGTCGCCTGTCGATAAAACTCTCTAACCAAACAACAACACACGACCACCCAAGGAAAAAATATATTAATCAGAAAATATGGGTCAAGATATATATAATAGTGTTTAAGGAAATAATTAACAAGTTCGTAGTTTTTCTCTCTTAACCAGCGTTTTAGATGTAAGATCGTCGATTCCTGAACCACCTGATGCGAAACAAACGCCAGTTTTGAGGTCGTTGCGCTTGATGCGACGCATCCTACGATAAGCGGGTACAACTCTTTTCACCCCTAACCCTTGAGCTAAAAAAGAAGATTTCACGACATGAAAATACTATTTTTCTATAACGTATGTTTCTATATAAAGTATATGATAACAACAACAACAACAAAAAACAACATTTTTTTCTGTGAAAATAAAAATAAGAAGACCGTACGTAAAAAGAATGTGATATATATCCTACCAATCATATCGGTGAAAACTCTTCCATTTCCAAATCTTCCCGTCGGTATCTTAAAGTCATAGTTCCAACCATATGGCCAGAAATTTCCCTTGAGTAGAGTAAGAAGACGATTATTGTTACCAGTATCTAGTATTGAATCTCCAAAAGCAAAAACTGCAGAAAAGGTTTTGTTTTGTCCAGCCGCTGATGAAAGGCAATAAATGGAAAATAATGTCAACACCAATATATTTTCCCTAAACATATCGACTATTAAGTTCACAAGTTTTTTTTTTTTGTTTTCCTATGTTTTATAATGAATTTACTTGATGTTTTTCTAACTATTTTTAGACGTCTAGTTTTTGTTTGTCCAAGGACGCCAAAATGCATGGGAATGCAGTACACGCATAATGAATGTTAGGATGTTTTAAAGAAGATAACAACTCCATAAACGGCTCTAGGAAAAAATAACTTTTAATGTTAAAAAATAAATAAATTAATTGTTAAAAAATTAGAAGAATGCCCATTTATCATGAATGAGTGTTTAGAATATATTAATGCAATCGTAAAATATTGCTTGAGATTTTTAAACATCACTATAGAGTACAAGTCTCATCATATAGAGCATTTACCGAAAATCTAAATATTTTTGTTGGGGTTAACCCATAAATAAAAATAAAAATATGACAATATTGTTTTGATGCATAGTTGCACCATATATTGACAGATTATGATGTTCAAAGAGGTTTGCAACCTATGTTGTCTCTGTTTCTCTACATAATAGAGATTTCATAATGGTCATAATACCCACGACATTGTTTTTTGTGAAGTCTTCTCTTTGTCAATACGACTATTTAATGAAGTTGCTATCACATTAAATTAATTGTTAAAAAAATAAAAAGATGTTCGTGTACCATGGAAAAGAGTTTAGCATACATTGATACAAATATAGAGTATGTATAACATTTAAAAAAAAATCAATATTTTCGTAGGGATTAACCCACATATTTGAGAAAATATGAAAATTTGGTTTTAATGAATAGTTGCATCGTTCACTTGCACATGATGATGGTCAAAGAGGTTTAGAAATTTTGTTGTCTCTGTTTCTCTAGAGAATAGAGATTCATAGTGGTTACTCCACTAACTTAGGCAGTATATGAAATTTTATTAAATTATCGTTAACAAAACTAGAACAATGTTCATGTACAACATCAGCTAGTTTAGATTAAATTAATTTAAATGTGTAATGTGGTTCGATAATTTTAAACAACACTAGATAGTATGACCTTCACTATATAAAGTAGTTGAAAAAAACTAAAAAAATTCAAAATGGTTTAACCCACAGATTTTGAGAAAAATTCAGAAATATGAAAATAAGATTTTCGTTCTTAGTTGTATCATGCACTAACATAAGATGATGCTCAAAGAGGTTTAGAACCTTTATTGTCTCTGTTTATCCAAAAATTGATATTTCTTTGTGTTTAATCATCCATTGATGTAGACATTATATAAAGTTTAACTAAATTAGTTGTTAAACAACTAGAACAATGCCCATTTATCATGAATGAGTATTTAGCATATATTAATGCAAGTGTAAAATTTGGTTTGAGATTTTTAAACATCACTATAGAGTACAAGTCTCAGTATATAGAGGATTTACCAAAATTCTAAATATTTTTGTTGGGGTTAACCCACAGATTCTGAGAAAAAATAAAAAAATATGACAATATTGTTTTAATGCATAGTTGCATCGTATACTGACATATGATGATGGTCAAAGAAGTTTAGAACCTATGTTGTCTATGTTTCTCTACATAATAGAGATTTCATAATGGTCAATCGACTATTTAATTTAAGTTGTGTACGAAGTTTTATTAAATTATCTGTTAAAAAATTAAAAAGATGTTCGTGTACCATGAAAAAGAGTCTAGCATACATTGATACAAATATAGAATATAGTTATAAAATTTTAAGTAACACTAAAGAGTATAATCTTTGGTATATATAGTATTTAACAAAAAAAAATTCAATATTTTCGTAGGGGATAACCCACAAATTTCGAGAAAAATATGAAAATTTAGTTTTAATGCATAGTTGCATCGTTCAGTTTCATATGATGATGGTCAAAGAGGTTTAAAACCTTTGGTTTCTCCGTTTCTCTGGAAAATATAGATTCATAATGGTTAGTCCACTAATTTAGGCAGTATATGAAATTTTATTAAATTAATCGTTAATAAAACTAGAACGATGTCCATGTAAAACGTAAGATTGTTAAATTTCAACGTAGAATGTGGTTTGATAATTTTACACGACACTAGATAATATGAACTTCACTATGTGAATCAGTTAAAATAAAACTAAAAATTTTCGTAATTGTTTAACCCACAGATTTTGAAAAATATTTAGAAGTATAAAAATCTTGTTTTAGTTCTTAGTGGCATCATGAATTACATAAGATGATGGTCAAAAAGGTTTGGAAGTTTTATTGTCTCGTTTATCCATAAAATAGATATTTTTAGTGTTTAATCCATTGATGTAGGCAATATATGAAGTTTTAAAAATTAATTGTTAAACAGTTAGAACGATGTCTATTTATTGTGAATGAGTGTTTATCATACATTAATACTAGTAATAAAACATGGTTTGGGATTTATACAACACTAAAGAGTACAAGTCTTAGTATATAGAACATTTACCAAAAAACTAAATATTTTCGTTGGGGTTAACCCACAGATTTTTCAAAACATTAAAACAAATATGAAAATATTTTTTAATGCATAGTTGTATCATGTAATGACATATGATCATGGTCAAAGAGGTTTAGAACCTCTGTTGTCTCCGTTTCTCTAGATAATAGGGATTTCATAATGGTTAATTGACTAATTTAATTTAAGTAATGTTTGAAGTTTTATTAAATTAATTGTTAAAAACTTAAAGCAATGTCCGTGTACCATGAAAAAGAATTTAGCGTACATTAAAACAAATATATAATATGGTTATAAAATTTTAAACAACACCAAAGAGTATAAGCTTTGGTATAAATAACATTTAATAAAAAAAATTCAATATTTTTGTAGGGGTTAACCCACATATTTTGAGAAAAATTCAAAATTATGAAAATTCGGTTTTAATGCATAATTGCATCGTTCACTTGCATATAATGATAGTTAAAAAGGTTTAGAACCTTTGTAGTCTCTGTTTCTCTATAGAATATAGATTCATAAGGGTTAGTCCACTAATATAGACACTATATGAAATTTAATTAAATTAATCATTAACAAAACTAGAGCAATGTCCATGTACAACATAAGCTAGTTTAGATTAAATTAACTTAAATGTATAATGTGGTTCGATAATAAACAACACTAGATAGTATGAACTTCACTATATACAGTAGAAAAAAAAACTATAAATTTTCATAATGGTTTTAATCCACAAATTTTGAGAAAAATTCAGAAATATAAAAATATTTTTTTAGTTCTTAGTTGCATCATGCACTTACATAAAATGATGGTCAAAGAGGTTACGAAGTTTTGTTGTCTCTGTTTATCAAGAAAAGAAAATAGATATTTCTTAGTGCTTAATCCATTGATGTAGACAGTACATGAAGTTTTACTAAATTAATTGTTAAACAATTAGAAAGATGTCCATTTATCATGAATGAGTGTTAAGCATACATTAATACTAGTAATAAAACATGGTTTGAGATTTTTATACATCACTAAAGAGTACAAGTCTCAATATATGGAGAATTTACCGAAAAGTTAAATATTTAAATATTTATGTTGGGGTTAACCCACATATTTTTAAGAAAAATTAAACAAATATGAAAGATTGTTTTAATGCATAGTTTTATCATGTAATGACATATGATGATGATCAAAGAGGCTTAGAAACTCTGTTGTCTTCGTTTCTCTAGATAATAGAGATTTCATAATGGTTAATCGACTAATTTAAGTAGTGTTTGAAGTTTTATTAAATTAATTGTGTTAAAAACTTAAAACAATGTCTGTGGACCATCAAAAAATGTTTAGCATACATTAATACAAATATAGAATATGGTTATTTTAAACGACACTAAAAAGTATAAGCTTCGGTATATATAACATTTAACAAAAAAGTTCAATATTTTCGTAGGGGATTGGTTAACTTACAAGTTTTGAAAAAAAAATCAAAAATATGAAAATTTGGTTTTAATGCATAGTTGCATCATGCACTTACATAAAATTATGGTCAAAGAGGTTTTGAAGTTTTGGTGTCTCTATTTATTGGGACATTATTGTTATTTCTTATTCCATACATTTGAATTTAGTTAGCTAAGAAATGGTTATTGATTAAGACGTTTCCTACAATATATATAAAGCCTTTTCTGATGTATTTCCTTGATACATTGTAAATAGGATTTTTAACATAAAAACCCCTCAACTAAGTTTATTTTGGGTAAAAACCCCTAAACTAAGTTTTTAATGAAAAAAACCTCAAACTAACTTTATTTAGTGAATTAAACCCTCTCCGGTCATAATTACCAGTACTGCCGGTAAATCTTTAGTTTAGGGGTTTTATCATTAAACATAAAAATTCAAAAAAAAGAAAAAAATCAAAATATAATAACATTATCTAAAAATTCGTAATTTTAATTTTCAAAACTAGCATTTTAAATTTTTTTGTAAATATATGAATGATTTCTTATCCTTGTAAAATGGGTTTTTAACTCTAAAATACCTTAACTAAGTTTGTTTGGGGTAAAAAACCCCAAACTAACAAGTAAACCCCTCATATTAAACATAGTTGAAGGGTTTTTATCATTAAAAATCTAAAAAAAAAGTTATAACATTATCTAAAAATTAGTAACTTAAATTTTTAAAATTAGAATTTTGCAAACTTTCTGTAAATATATGAGTTTGATTTGTTTTAACATCAATATTATATATATAGATTTAAGTTTAAAACACCAAAATATAATAAAAAGCATTTAAAGATTTATTATTACATTTTTATTAAATAAGATATCATTTTTATTCTGTTTTCTTGTTTTTATATTTATAAATTTTGATAATTTTTATTACAGGTAAATCATTAGATAATTTTTCTTGGTTTTTACATTTTAAATTTATACATATATAATTTTGATTTTAAAAGGATAACAAATCAGACTCATATAGTTACAAATTATTTTTTAAAATGCTAGTTTTTAAAATTAAAATTACAAATTTTTAGATAATGTTATTATATTTTGAATTTTATTGATTTTTATGTTTAATGATAAAACCCCTAAACTGAAGATTTACCGGTAGTACTGGTAATTATGACCGGCGAGGGTTTAATTCACTAAATAAAGTTATTTTGAGGGTTTTTTCATTAAATACTTAGTTTAGGGGTTTTTACCCAAAACAAACTTAGTTGAGGGGTTTTTATATTAAAAATCCTTGTAAATAAACACCTTGATCTTAAATTATGTTTATACATGAACAATACACAACTAGAATATACACCCCTTTTTGTAATAAGATCATCAGTAGGTGATCATGTATGCTCATAAATATATAATTAATTAACGATGTTGATTGTTTATTATTATTTATTTTGGTACGTTGTTGGTTATTAAGATTACAACAATATAAGGCTAAGACTGAAACTAGGCAAGGCCTCTCTTGATATCCTGGACCAGCTTTTTGGAAATGGTTTTGTAGGCTCTCTCCGAGGGATGAACAAAGTCATAAAAGACATGACTATGAGGATTTATGCAAGGTACGATCGCTGTAGGCATACAACAACACCCATTGTTCGCATTACTAAATCCTGCAACAATATAAGAACATGATACGTCACTACTAAATAGATTTTGCTAATGCTTTGTAACTAAGATTACCTTTGTTTAATAATGTAAGATGTTATGCTTAAATGTACAAGATTAATAAATTTAGTGTTCTCTATAAAACATCATTATAAAAATAAATTTAAAATAATTAAACAAATAATAAAATATCTGTAAAATATAATTAGTTGAATAGTTTCTAATAAAATTAAAATTTACATAAAATATCAAAATTTCTTACAATTTGAAACACCAACTTTTTTCTAAAGCATCATATATTATAAAATGGAAGGAGTATGTCACACAGAATGAACAGATCAATGAATGCTACCAATATAAATAATATATGCCGCGCGTAAATCAACGTACCGTATTTTCTATAATTGTTTATAACATCCATAAGAGTGTTGAACATGTCGACATAGACAAACTTTGAACCACGAAAACCGGCTTCTCTTGGCCAAGTTTTAACACCATTCTTCAGTTTTGCGTTGTACCTTTCAGCTAATATATTTGCGAACATGTTACACCTACCCAAGATTCTTGTCATAGGCACACATCCAAACGGTATCACTCCCATCACTGCGAATTTTCTGGCTCCTTGATCATACATTTGCTTCATACATGACCAAACAAAATGTGAACAAAAATATACATACTTCATACTACTAGTGCATGAATAATAGACTAAAGTTATGTCTTACTTTCATAAAACTTTTGTTCCAACTAGTTAGTTTAGTGATGTACATACCACCTGTCAAATATCCTCGCATGAATGCAGATCGAGTCATAAAAAACGAGATTCCAATATCATTATTTCCTTGAGAAACAAGATACACTGCGTTTGCAATGATTGATTTCGCTTGCGTAGGTGCTACAACCTTTAGCTTCATTATGTACTTTTTGTAATCACCTATTTGGTCGCTCGGCTTTAAAACTCTCTAACCAAACCGCCACACATAAATTTTATTAGAAAATGTTAGTTAAGACATACTATAATATTTTAACCGACGGTTCAAAAAAAAGTAATAATATTTTTAACCGCAGTAACAAGTTCGTTAGCTTATATTCACCAGTAGTCTAGATGTGACAGGGTCAACTCCTGCACCACCTGATGCGAAACAAACTCCAGTTTTAAGGTCGCTTGGAGCAATGAAAAACTTACGAGAAGGTGGTAAAGTCTTTTTTATCCCCAAACCCTCGGCTGCCACAACCCAAAATAAAAATAAAAATGGTTCTGTTAAATAATAGTAACAGTTATGTCGACTGGAACTTGATCTTATTGCATGGATAGTTGACCAAAAAAAGAATTATAATAGCTCATGATAGAATATATACATACCAATTATATCGGAGAAAACTCGTCCATTTCCGAATCTTCCCGTTGGAATTCTCATGGTGTAGCTTCTCCCATATGGCCAGATATTTGCTCTCATAAGAGTAAAGAGAAAATTGTTGTTACCTGTATCAAGTATTGAATCTCCAAAAGCCAAAAGTGCAGGAAATGATCCCTTCGCAGCAACCGTCGATAAGAAATAAATGGAAAATAATGCTAACACCAATATATTTTTCCTACACATATTTAACATTAAGTTCATTTTGTTTTCCCCAAACAAGAGTTTAGATTCTCGTATCTGTTTTATACAGAATTCAAGTGGTTTTCTTTACTATTTTAGACGTTTAGTCTTTGTTTGTCGATGGAAGCAATAAATGCATGGGAATAGTGAGTACACACCATGCATGTGATCAGAGTGCTTTAATAATTCCCATAAATACAAAATAATCTATTCATTTTAATAGCTATGTTGACTCATTCATCTCCACAAAATTGAAGTGGAACAAACTACAAGATTCGTAATGTGACGTAAGAGCCTGTATTAATTGATATTTCCAAAAAAAATATACTCATTCCGTTTTACTTTAGTCGTCGTTTTAAATTTTTATTTATAGATTAAAAAAACATTTAATTTTACATATCTTCAAGAATAAAAACATCAATTACATATACACTTAACCACTTTTCAACTAATAGAAAAATACAAAAGTAAATAAAATTAATAAATTATGCATTGAAATTGTAAAACAACACTTATTTTGAAACAATTTTTTCTCTAAAACGACAAATAAATTGAAACGGAATGAATACCTTTTACTATATATTTTATTAATAAATCTAAAAAACTGAAATTCGAAATTTTGCTTACAAAACTTGGTTCAAACAAAATAGTCTAAATCAACCCGAAATTTAACTAGCTTCGCTCAACCACCACTCGGCGTGTTCCACTAAACAGCTCCAAAAGACTTCAACTATCAAATCTCTTTCTCAACCGATATTGGTAACCACATGAAAGTGTTATTCACCTTATTTTCTCTATTGCCAAAAAATTATGTGCAATCATTAGAGTAGCTGGTTCTTGATGATCTCACCACTCTTATCGCGTCCACTAACGTTTAAGCTTTAGATGCTGACAAAAGTCTTCAACTATCAATTCTCTTTCTCAACCAATATTGGTAACCACAAGAAAGTGTTGTTCACCTTATTTTCTCGACTGCCAAAACATTATGTGCAATCATTAGAGTAGCTGGTTCTTGATGATCTCACCACACTTATCGCGTCCACTAACGTTTAAGCTTTAGATGCTGACAGGGTGATGAGGATAGAAAGAGCATACCTAAAATACAGCTTCCACATCTTAAGAACCCCACAAACACTGAGCAAAACTGGTTGAGAAAGATGTAGCAAGAAAATTCTATTTTCGGTATCTGCAATAAGAAGAGAAAGTTTACAAAAAATGCTCAAGTGAACCACCACGCACTGAAGTGGTTGAGAACTTAAGAAGTCTCTACATAAAATCCCTACGAAAAATCGAGTTTTTCGATAAACTTAGTTTCATGGTACATGGACATATTTCTTCAGAAAATAGAGTTTTTGTAGTGGGTTTGTCCACTAATTAAGTGGTATATGAATTTTAAATAAATAACCTATTAGAAAATTAGAAATGATGTCCATGTACAATGAAACTAATTTTAACATACATTAATACAAATTTAGAATGTGATTAGGTAATAATTTATCAATAATGAAGACCCTAAATTTCTAAATATAGCATTTATCGAAAAACTCGATTTTTCGTAGGGGTTAGCCTACATATTTCGGAAAAAATAAAAAACATGAAATTTTTGTTTTAATACATATTTCCATCATTCAGTGATATATTATGAAGGTTAAAAAGGTTTGAGACCATAGGTGTTAATGATTCTTTAGAAAATAGAGTTTTTGTAGGGGGTTTGTCCACTGATTAAGTAGTATATGAATTTTAAATAAATAACCTTTTCGGAAATTAGAAATGATGTTAATGTACCATGAAATTAATTTTAACATACATATATACAAACTTAGAATGTGATTAGGTAATTATTTATCAACAATGAATAGCCTAAACTTCTGAATATAGTATTTATCGAAAAACTCGATTTTTTCGTAGGGGTTAGCCCACATATTTCAGGAAAATTAGAAAATATGAAAATTTTGTTTTAATGCATATGTGCATCATTCAGTGACATAGTATGAAGGCTAAATAGGTTTGAGAACTTAAGAAACATGAACAACTAATTTTATAACTAACCTAATAGAAAAACTATACCTCTTAATGCATATGTGGGTTATTTATGTTTTAATGCATATGTGCATCATTCAATGACATAGTATGAAGGTTAAATAGGTTTGACAACTTAAGAAACATGAACAACTAATTTTATAACTAACCTATTAGAAAACCTCTATTTTCTGAAGAAACATCGAGTTAATGTATGTTATTTATTTTCATGAACATCATTCAATGGCATGCCTACTACAAAAACTCTATTTTCTGAAGAAACATGAACAACTAAGTTCTCAAACCTATTTAACCTTATACTATGTCATTGTATTATGGGGTTATTTATGTTTTACTTCAAACCAACCTCTTTTACATAAATTCTTTACAAGATTTTACCACTAGTTTTCTTCATACTATGTCATTGTATTTTTCTAAGTTTAACATTCTAAGAGGTATATGAATTTAAAAAAATAACCTACTAGAAAATTAGAAATGATGTCCATGTACCATGAAACTAATTTTAACATACATTAATACAAACTTAGAATGTGATTAGGTAATAATTTATCAACAATGAATAGCCTAAACTTCTGAATATAGTATTTATCGAAAAACTCGATTTTTTCGTAGGGGTTAGCCCACTTATTTCGGGAAAATTAGAAAATAAAAGAATTTTGTTTTAATGCATATGTGCATCATTCAGTGACATATTATGAAGGTTAAATAGGTTTGAGAACTTAGTTGTTCATGTTTCTTCAGAAAATAGAGTTTTTTTAGTGGGTTTGCCTACTAATTAAGTGGTATATGAATTTTAAATAAATAACCTATTACAAAATTAGAAATGATGTCCATGTACCATGAAACTAATTTTAACATATATTAATACAAACTTAGAATGTGCTAGGTAATTATTTATCAACAATGAAGAGCCTAAATTTCTGAATATAGCCCACATATTTCGGGAAAAATTAGAAAATATGAAAATTTTGTTTTAATGCATATGTGCACCATTCAGTGACATATTATAAAGGTTAAAGAGGTTGGGGACCTAACTTGTTCATGTTTCTTCAGAAAATAGAGTTTTTGTAGTGGGTTTGTCCAGTAATTAAGTGGTATAAGAATTTAAATAAATAACCTATTAAATAAAAGTTTTGTCAACAAAACTTCATGTTTCTTCATTTCGATAAATGCTATATTCGATCACCTTAGTTGTTCATCTTTCTTCAGAAAATAGAGTTTTTGTAGTGGGTTTGTCCACTAATTAAGGGTATATGAATTTTAAATAAATAACCTATTAGAAAATTATAAATGATGTCCATGTACAATGAAACTAATTTTAACATACATTAATACAAATTTAGAATGTGATTAGGTAATAATTTATCAATAATGAAGACCCTAAATTTCTAAATATAACGTTTATCGAAAAACTTGATTTTTCGTAGGGGTTAGCCCACATATTTCGGAAAAATAAATAAAAAAACATGAAATTTTTGTTTTAATGCATGTTTCCATCATTCAGTGATATAGTATGAAGGTTAAAAAGGTTTGAGACCTTAGGTGTTAATGATTCTTTAGAAAATAGAGTTTTTGTAGGGGGTTTGTCCACTGATTAAATAGTATATGAATTTTAAATAAATAACCTTTTAAGAAATTAGAAATGATGTCAATGTACCATGAAAATAATTTTAACATACATATATAAAAACTTAGAATGTGATTAGGTAATTAACAATGAATAGCCTAAACTTCTGAATATAGTATTTATCGAAAAACTCGATTTTTTCGTAGTGGTTAGCCCACATATTTCGGGAAAATTAGAAAATAATTTTTTTTTGTTTTAATGCATATGTGAATCGTTCAGTGACATAGTATGAAGGTTAAATAGGTTTGAGAACTTAGTTGTTCATGTTTCTTCAGAAAATAGTGTTTTTTAGTGGGTTTGCCCACTAATTAAGTGGTATATGAATTTTAAATAAATAACCTATTACAAAATTAGAAATGATGTCCATGTACCATGAAACTAATTTTAACATACATTAATACAAACTTAGAATGTGATTAGGTAATTATTTATCAACAATGAAGAGCCTAAATTTCTGAATATAGCATTTATCGAAAAACTCGATTTTTCGTAGGGGTTAGCCCACATATTTTGGGAAAAACTAGAAAATATGAAAATTTTGTTTTAAGGCATATGTGCACCATTCAGTGACATAGTATAAAGGTTAAAGAGGTTGGAGACCTTAGTTGTTCATGTTTTTTCAGAAAATAGAGTTTTTGTAGTGGGTTTGTCCAGTAATTAAATGGTATAAGAATTTAAATAAATAACCTATTAGAAAACTAGAAATGATTTCTATGTACCATGAAACTAATTTTAACATACATATATATAAACTTAAAATGTTATTAGGTAGTTATTTATCAACAATGAAGAGCCTAAACTTCTGAATATAGCATTTATCTAAAAATTGATTTTCGTAGGGGTTAGCCCACATATTTCGGTGAAAAAATAGAAAATATGAAAATTTTGTTTTAATGCATATGTGCATCATTAAGTGACATAGTATGAAGGTTAAATAGATTTGGGACCTTGGCCGTTTATGATTCTTTAGAAAACAGAGTGTTTGTAGGGGGTTTATCCACTGATTAAGTGGTATATATATTTTAAATAAATAAATTTTTTGAAAATTAGAAATGATGTCCATGTTCCATGAAAATAATTTTAACATGCATATATACAAACTTAGAATGTGATTAGGTAATTATTTATCAACAATGAAGAGCCTAAATTTCTGAATATAGCATTTATCGAAAAACTCATTTTTCGTAGGGGTTAGCCCACATATTTCGGGAAAAATTAGAAAATATGAAATTTTTTTCTAATGCATATTTTTATCATTCAGTGACATAGTATGAAGTTTAAATAGGTTTGAGACCTTAATTGTTCATGTTTCTTCAGAAAATAGAGTGTTTGTAGTGGGTTTGTCCACTAATTAAGTGGTAAATGAATTTTAAATAAATAACCTATTATAAAATTAGAAATGAGGTCCATGTACCATGAAACTAACATACATTAATACAAACTTAGAATGTGATTAGGTAATTATTTATCAACAATGAAGAGCCTAAACTTCTGAATATAGCATTTATCGAAAAACTCATTTTTCACATATTTCGGGAAAAATTAGAAAATATGAAATATTTTTCTAATGCATATTTGTATCATTCATTGACATATTATGAAGTTTAAATAGGTTTGAGACCTTAGTTTTTCATGTTTCTTTAGAAAATAGAGTTTTTGTAGTCGGTTTGTCCACTAATTAAGTGGTATATGAATTTTAAATAAATAACCTATTAGAAAATTAGAAATGATGTCCATGTACCATGAAACTAATTTTAACATACATTAATACAAACTTAGAATGTGATTAGGTAATTATTTATCAACAATGAAGAGCCTAAATTTCTGAATATAGCATTTATCGAAAAACTCGATTTTCGTAGGGGTTAGCCCACAAATTTCGGTGAAAAATTAGAAAATATGAAAATTTTATTTTAATGCATATTTCCATCATTCAGTGACATAGTATGAATGTTAAAGAGGTTTGAGACCTTGGCCGTTTATGATTCTTTAGAAAATAGAGTGTTTGTAGGGGTTTATCCACTAATTAAGTGGTATATATATTTTACATAAATAAACTTTTCGAATATTAGAAATGATGTCCAAGTACCATGAAAATAATTTTAACATGCATATATACAAAATTATAATGTGATTAGGTAATTATTTATCAACAATGAAGAGCCTAAATTTCTGAATATAGCATTTATCGAAAAACTCGATTTTTCGTAGGGGTTAGCCCACATATTTCGGGAAAAATTAGAAAATATGAAATTTTTTAATACATATTTGTATCATTCAGTGACATAGTGTGAAGGTTAAATAGGTTTGAGACCTTAGTTGTTCATGTTTCTTCAGAAAATAGAGTTTTTGTAGTGGGTTTGTCCACTAATTAAGAGGTATATGAATTTTAAAAAATAACCTATTAGAAAATTAGAAATGATGTCCATGTACCATGAAACTAATTTTAACATACATTAATACAAACTTAGAATGTGATTAGGTAATTATTTATCAACAATGGAGAGCCTAAATTTTTGAATATAGCATTTATCGAAAAACTCGATTTTTCGTAGGGGTTAGCCCACATATGTCGGGAAAAATTAGAAAATATGAAATTTTTTTTGATGCATATTTGTATCATTCAGTGACATATTATGAATGTTAAATAGGTTTGAGAACTTAGTTGTTCATGTTTCTTCAGAAAATAGAGTTTTTGTAGTGGGTTTGTCCACTAATTAAGTGGTATATGAATTTTAAATAAATAACCACATTAGAAAATTAGAAATGATGTCCATGTACCATGAAACTAATTTTGACATACATTAATACAAACTTAGAATGTGATTAGGTAATTATTTATCAACATTGAAGAGCCTAAATTTCTGAATATAGCATTTATCGAAAAACTCGATTTTTCGTAGGGGTTAGCCCACATATTTCGGGAAAAATTAGAAAATAAGAATTTTTTTTTTAATGCATATTTGTATCATTCAGTGATATAGTATGAAGGTTAAATAGGTTTGAGACCTTAGTTGTTCATGTTTCTTCAGAAGATAGAGTTTTTGTAGTGGGTTTGTCCACTAATTAAGTGGTATAAGAATTTTAAATAAATAACCTATTAGAAAATTAGAAATGATGTCCATGTACCATGAAACTAATTTTAACATACATAAATACAAACTTATAATGTGATTAGGTAATTATTTATCAACAATGAAGGGCCTAAATTTCTGAATATAGCATTTATCGAAAAACTCGATTTTCGTAGGGGTTAGCCCACAAATTTCGGTGAAAAATTAGAAAATATGAAAATTTTATTTTAATGCATATTTCCATCATTCAGTGACATAGTATGAATGTTAAAGAGGTTTGAGACCTTGGCCGTTTATGATTCTTTAGAAAATAGAGTGTTTGTAGGGGTTTATCCACTAATTAAGTGGTATATATATTTTACATAAATAAACTTTTCGAAAATTAGAAATGATGTCCAAGTACCATGAAAATAATTTTAACATGCATATATACAAAATTAGAATGTGATTAGGTAATTATTTATCAACAATGAAGAGCCTAAATTTCTGAATATAGCATTTATCGAAAAACTCGATTTTTCGTAGGGGTTAGCCCACATATTTCGGGAAAACTTAGAAAATATGAAATTTTTTAATACATATTTGTATCATTCAGTGACATAGTGTGAAGGTTAAATAGGTTTGAGACCTTAGTTGTTCATGTTTCTTCAGAAAATAGAGTTTTTGTAGTGGGTTTGTCCACTAATTAAGAGGTATATGAATTTTAAAAAATAACCTATTAGAAAATTAGAAATGATGTCCATGTACCATGAAACTAATTTTAACATACATTAATACAAACTTAGAATGTGATTAGGTAATTATTTATCAACAATGGAGAGCCTAAATTTTTGAATATAGCATTTATCGAAAAACTCGATTTTTCGTAGGGGTTAGCCCACATATGTCGGGAAAAATTAGAAAATATGAAATTTTTTTTGATGCATATTTGTATCATTCAGTGACATATTATGAATGTTAAATAGGTTTGAGACCTTAGTTGTTCATGTTTCTTCAGAAAATAGAGTTTTTGTAGTGGGTTTGTCCACTAATTAAGTGGTATATGAATTTTAAATAAATAACCACATTAGAAAATTAGAAATGATGTCCATGTACCATGAAACTAATTTTGACATACATTAATACAAACTTAGAATGTGATTAGGTAATTATTTATCAACATTGAAGAGCCTAAATTTTTGAATATAGCATTTATCGAAAAACTCGATTTTTCGTAGGGGTTAGCCCACATATTTCGGGAAAAATTAGAAAATAAGAATTTTTTTTTTAATGCATATTTGTATCATTCAGTGATATAGTATGAAGGTTAAATAGGTTTGAGACCTTAGTTGTTCATGTTTCTTCAGAAAATAGAGTTTTTATAGTGGGTTTGTCCACTAATTAAGTGGTATATGAATTTTAAATAAATAACCTATTAGAAAATTAGAAATGATGTCCATGTACCATGAAACTAATTTTAACATACATATATATAAACTTAAAATGTGATTAGGTAGTTATTTATCAACAATTAAGAGCCTAAATTTCTGAATATAGCATTATCTACAAAATTGGATTTTCGTAGGGGTTAACCCACATATTTCGGTGAAAAATTAGAAAATATGAAAATTTTATTTTAATGCATATTTCCATCATTCAGTGACATAGTATGAATGTTAAAGAGGTTTGGGACCTTGGCCGTTTATGATTCTTTAGAAAACAGAGTGTTTGTAGGGGGTTTATCCACTGATTAAGTGGTATATATATTTTAAATAAATAAATTTTTTGAAAATTAGAAATGATGTCCATGTTCCATGATAATAATTTTAACATGCATATATACAAACTTATAATGTGATTAGGTAATTATTTATCAACAATGAAGAGCCTAAATTTCTGAATATAGCATTTATCGAAAAACTCATTTTTTCGTAGGGGTTAGCCCACATATTTCGGGAAAAAGTAGAAAATATGAAATTTTTTTCTAAAGCATATTTGTATTATTCAGTGACATAGTATGAAGATTAAATAGGTTTGAGACCTTAGTTGTTCATGTTTCTTCAGAAAATAGAGTGTTTGTAGTGGGTTTGTCCACTAATTAAGTGGTATATGAATTTTAAATAAATTACCTATTATAAAATTAGAAATGATGTCCATGTACCATGAAACTAACATACATTAATACAAACTTAGAATGTGATTAGGTAATTATTTATCAACAATGAAGAGCCTAAATTTTTGAACATAGCATTTATCGAAAAACTCGATTTTCGTAGGGGGTTAGCCCACATATTTCGGTGAAAAATTAGAAAATATGAAAATTTTATTTTAATGCATATTTCCATCATTCAGTGACATAGTATGAATGTTAAAGAGGTTTGGGACCTTGGCCGTTTATGATTATTTAGAAAATAGAGTGTTTGTAGGGGGTTTATCCATTGATTAATTGGTATATATATTTTAAATAAATAAACTTTTCAAAAATTAGAAATGATGTCCATGTACCATGAAACTAATTTTAACATGCATATATACAAACTTAGAATGTGATTAGGTAATTATTTATCAACAATGAAGAGCCAAAATTTCTGAATATAGCATTTATCAAAAAACTCGATTTTTCGTAGGGAAAAATTAGAAAATAAGAAAAAGAAATTTAATGCATATTTGTATCATTCATTGACATAGTATGAAGGTTAAATAGGTTGAGATCTTAGTTGTTCATGTTTCTTCATAAAATAGAGTTTTTGTAGTGGGTTTGTCCACTAATTAAGTGGTATATGAATTTTAAATAAATAACCTATTAGAAATGATGTCCATGTACCATGAAACTAATTATAACATACATTAATACAAACTTAGAATGTGATTAGGTAATTATTTATCAAAAATGAAGAGCCTAAATTTCTGAATATATCATTTATCGAAAAACTCGATTTTCGTAGGGGTTAGCCCACAAATTTCGGTGAAAAATTAGAAAATATGAAAATTTTATTTTAATGCATATTTCCATCATTCAGTGACATAGTATGAATGTTTAAGAGGCTTGAGACCTTGGCCGTTTATGATTCTTTAGAAAATAGAGTGTTTGTAGGGGTTTATCCACTGATAAGTGGTATATATATTTTAAATAAATAAACTATTCGAAAATTAGAAATGATGTCCATGTACCATGAAAATAATTTTAACATGCATATATACAAACTTAGAATGTGATTAGGTAATTATTTATCAACAATGAAGAGCCTAAATTTCTGAATATAGCATTTATCGAAAAACTTGATTTTTCTTAGGGGTTAGCCCACATATTTCGGGAAAAATTAGAAAATATGAAATTTTTTTTAATGCATATTTATATCATTAAGTGACATAGTATGAAGGTTAAATAGGTTTGAGATTTTAGTTGTTCATGTTTCTTCAGAATATAGAGTTTTTGTAGTGGGTTTGTCCACTAATTAAGAGGTATATGAATTTTAAATAAATAACCTACTAGAAAATTAGAAATGATGTCCATGTACCATGAAACTAATTTTAACATACATTAATAAGAACTTAGAATGTGATTAGATAATTATTTATCAACAATGAAGAGCCTAAATTTCTGAATATAGCATTTATCGAAAAACTCGATTTTTCGTAGGGGTTAGCCCACATATGTCGGGAAAAATTAGAAAATATGAAATTTTTTTAATGCATATTTGTATCATTCAGTGACATAGTATGAAGGTTAAATATGTTTGAGACCTTAGTTGTTCATGTTTCTTCAGAAAATAGAGTTTTTGTAGTGGGTTTGTCCACTAATTAAGTGGTATATGAATTTTAAATAAATAACCTATTAGAAAACTACAAATGATGTCTATGTACCATGAAACTAATTTTAACATACATATATATAAACTTAAAATGTTATTAGGTAGTTATTTATCAACAATGAAGAGCCTAAACTTCTGAATATAGCATTTATCTAAAAATTGATTTTCGTAGGGGTTAGCCCACATATTTCGGTGAAAAATTAGAAAATATGAAAATTTTGTTTTAATGCATATGTGCATCATTAAGTGACATAATATGAAGGTTAAATAGTTTTGAGAACTTAGTTGTTCATGTTTATTCAGAAAATAGAGTTTTTTTAGTGGGTTTGTCTACTAATTAAGTGGTATATGAATTATAATAAATAAATAACCAATTACAAAATTAGAAATGATGTCCATGTACCATGAGACTAATTTTAACATACATTAATACAAACTTAGAATGTGATTAGTTAATTATTTATCAACAATGAATAGCCTAAATTTCTGAATATAGTATTTATCGAAAAACTCGATTTTTCGTAGGGGTTAGCCCACATATTTCGGGAAAATTAGAAAATAAGAAAAAAAATTTTTTAATGCATATTTGTATCATTCAGTGATATAGTATGAAGGTTAAATAGGTTTGACACCTTAGTTGTTGATGTTTCTTCGGAAGATAGAGTTTTTGTAGTGGGTTTGTCCACTAATTAAGTGGTATATGAATTTTAAATAAATAACCTATTAGAAAATTAGAAATGATGTCCATGTACCATGAAACTAATTTTAACATACATTAATACAAACTTAGAATGTGATTAGGTAATTATTTATCAACAATGAAGAGCCTAAATTTCTGAATATAGTATTTATCGAAAAACTCGATTTTCGTAGGGGTTAGCCCTCATATTTCGGTGAAAAATTAGAAAATATGAAAATTTTATTTTAATGCATATTTCCATCATTCAGTGACATAGTATGAATGTTAAAGAGGTTTGGGACCTTGGCCGTTTATGATTATTTAGAAAATAGAGTTTTTGTAGGGGGTTTATCCATTGATTAATTGGTATATATATTTTAAATAAATAAACTATTCGAAAATTAGAAATGATGTCCATGTACCATGAAAATAAATTTAACATGCATATATACAAACTTAGAATGTGATTAGGTAATTATTTATCAACAATGAAGAGCCTAAATTTCTGAATATAGCATTTATCGAAAAACTTGATTTTTCTTAGGGGTTAGCCCACATATTTCGGGAAAAATTAGAAAATATGAAATTTTTTTTAATGCATATTTGTATCATTAAGTGACATAGTATGAAGGTTAAATAGGTTTGAGACCTTAGTTGTTCATGTTTCTTCAGAATATAGAGTTTTTGTAGTGGGTTTGTCCACTAATTAAGAGGTATATGAATTTTAAATAAATAACCTACTAGAAAATTAGAAATGATGTCCATGTACCATGAAACTAATTTTAACATACATTAATAAGAACTTAGAATGTGATTAGATAATTATTTATCAACAATGAAGAGCCTAAATTTCTGAATATAGCATTTATCGAAAAACTCGATTTTTCGTAGGGGTTAGCCCACATATGTCGGGAAAAATTAGAAAATATGAAAATTTTTTTAATGCATATTTGTATCATTCAGTGACATAGTATGAAGGTTAAATATGTTTGAGACCTTAGTTGTTCATGTTTCTTCAGAAAATAGAGTTTTTGTAGTGGGTTTGTCAGCTAATTAAGTGGTATATGGATTTTAAATAAATAACCTATTAGAAAACTACAAATGATGTCTATGTACCATGAAACTAATTTTAACATACATATATATAAACTTAAAATGTTATTAGGTAGTTATTTATCAACAATGAAGAGCCTAAACTTCTGAATATAGCATTTATCTAAAAATTGATTTTCGTAGGGGTTAGCCCACATATTTCGGTGAAAAATTAGAAAATATGAAAATTTTGTTTTAATGCATATGTGCATCATTAAGTGACATAATATGAAGGTTAAATAGTTTTGAGAACTTAGTTGTTCATGTTTATTCAGAAAATAGAGTTTTTTTAGTGGGTTTGTCTACTAATTAAGTGGTATATGAATTATAATAAATAAATAACCAATTACAAAATTAGAAATGATGTCCATGTACCATGAGACTAATTTTAATATACATTAATACAAACTTAGAATGTGATTAGTTAATTATTTATCAACAATGAATAGCCTAAATTTCTGAATATAGTATTTATCGAAAAACTCGATTTTTCGTAGGGGTTAGCCCACATATTTCGGGAAAATTAGAAAATAAGAAAATTTTTTTTTAATGCATATTTGTATCATTCAGTGATATAGTATGAAGGTTAAATAGGTTTGACACCTTAGTTGTTGATGTTTCTTCAGAAGATAGAGTTTTTGTAGTGGGTTTGTCCACTAATTAAGTGGTATATGAATTTTAAATAAATAACCTATTAGAAAATTAGAAATGATGTCCATGTACCATGAAACTAATTTTAACAT
>CAKOAT010182377.1:2632-16473 GCA_932364175.1 Eruca vesicaria subsp. sativa
CGATCTCTCGAGTTTTATAAAACGATCTTTGAGTTTTATAAAACGATCTCTCGAGTTTTATAAAACGATCTTTGAGTTTTATAAAACGATCTCTCGAGTTTTATAAAATGATTCTCGAGATTCATAAAACTGTTGCGTTTACGCGTTTGCGGGGAATTTTGGCTATTGATTCCGTCGTACCGATTTTGACCCCAACAATCAAGTGTGATTAAACCGAATATAACCGAGCAAAACAAGACGGGATCGATCGATCTGAAATAGGGGATCGGTCGATCCACGCAGATCGATCGGTACGATCGATTAGACTCTAAAGCAGTCGATCCGTTTATGCTCCGCGTTTTTTCAATAAACTGCTCAATCACGAGATCGAGCGTGTGGATCGATCGTCTGATTACGGGATCGATCGATCCCGTTATATAGAGCAGTTTCCTTTGTAGTTTTGGGTATAAGTTTTCATTTCTACACTAAACTCAATCTTGCCGCAAGTAAAGATAGCTTAAACATCCTAAAAAAAACAAGTGTTATACAATAGCTTAAACATCCTAAAAAACACCAAAAACTTGATTATGAAATGTCAATACATTCATTACTCTTATATGTGGGAGGCTCATACTTGGACATCCTCTCTAACATTTCTGGATCATTACCTGCTTCAAAGAGATCCCAAACAATCCTTATTCGAGCTGTCTTGATGTTATCATCATCAATCAGTGATAAATCCATTCCAAGCACATGGCATTCGATGTGTTTTACAGCATATACACCACAATGACAAGCACGTTGGTTGAGATTATGCATAGGGGTATAGCTAACAGCGTACGGACTGATGGTAAGGTGCTTCTGGTTTGTCACCGACTGAACTGCCTTGACGATCCTAGGAATAAGTACTGCGAATGCTTCCACCTCCCTGTATTTCTGTAAACCCGCACAATCAAACACTTCGATATGCCTACTCACGAAACTGATGCATAACGAGATCCAGTGATTCTTATTGACCCAGACTGGAACGTACATCCGATCCACATCAACACTCCACAACTTTCTTGTTTTTCCGTGAGCAGGCAGTTCGCCTTTACCATATTCCTGTAGCAACACATCCATCTTGTACTTCTTCGCACCATCCCTTGTAAAACTGATGTACTCTCTTCTAATGAGGTCGCTGAACTCACATGACATGAAAGCAACACGATCTGTTTTCCATCGCCCAAGTGTTGTTCTTTCACGGAAAACATACATTATAACATCAATCTCCTACAATAACAAGGCTGATATTGGTAAACAATTTATATAATACCAAAATTTTATTACAAGTCAAGAGTTGGATACTTACAATGTTGTGAAGCCACTCAGTTGGAGATATAATACGCTTACATATATCATCCACTAATAAACATGGACCAACCTGTAAACCCCTGTTATCAAAAATATAAATTAGTGACAACATCATACAAAAATATAAATTAGTAATTAACTTACGTTCTTAAGTCCTGCCAGTTCGTCATTTTTTTCGAAATCTTCATTAGACACATATACCAATGGCGCATCAGGTTCGCGGGCACGATCTATTTGGCGATCATTTAATTGTGGTATTGTTATCTTCTGTGCTGTTCCTGGATCATCGGTTTTAGGTTGAGAAGGATCAAAACCCTCTACAAATGTATCCTGTGAAAGGTCCGGAAAGCTTCTTTGCAAGTAATCTTGTGTACTCATATGCACATCAATTCCTGGTGATAGAGTCAAGTTTACTCCAGATAAATCAATAAGCGGATCATCGGTGATTAATTCTTTTTTTTTTCACAGCCTGATGACACACATAAAAAGTAATAAGGTTTTAATTTAAAATATAGTACACAACATTAATACATATTACAAACATACCAAACTAGACAAACTAAATGTCTAACCAGATATTACATATCAATAATACCACACATACATCCGACAAGTTCCTAATGCAAACATACCACACTAGACAAACAAAATGTCATACCGCCTAGTTCCAGCATCCTAGGTCCAAAAAACTACTTCCAAACAACTAGTTCCAAGATCCAACAATCCTTAACCCTTTCTCTTATTCGTTACCTTTCTTGTTTGTGGACCTGTGATTTTTTTGGTCTTGGCAGGAGCGCTGTCTTTCTTGGAGAAGGCAGGAACTGTGTCTTTTCGGGAGAAGGCAGGAGCTGTGTCTACTCTACTCTTGCTAGGACCGGTATGTTGATCACTCTTTCCTGCTATTTCGGAGAGGACTAATGCGGTCCTGAGCTGTGAAACCTCACTCTCCAACTTCCCAAGCCTGCTTGTTACCTCTGTCTCAATCTTGTCGATTCGATCGGAGACCTGTTGTACAATTTTCCCCTCAAACGCAGTAAATGAAGCTTTTAGCAAACCCTCGAAGAATTGCTTCATGTCTGTGTCAGTGCTCCCGCTCCCCTTGTTTGAAGCAGCTAGCTGGCACAACAACTTCTTCTTCCTTGCATCTGCTCCTTGGTCAGCATTCTTTCTCTTCTTTGTACCTGAATCCACATCCGGTGTAACATGACTACTCTCACCAATCTCGGTATCAGCATCGGCATCTCCTTCCTCTTCTTTCTCTTCCTCAGATTCCACCATTTCAGACACTGGACCTCCTTCCGATACTCCCCAAACATGATTTCTCCAATCGTAGTTTCCTTTGATCATATCCACTAAGCGCTCAACTCTTTCATCTTTCTTCTCATCCTTCCTTTCAAAATATGAACCCAAAAGGACCACTCCATCTCCGCCTACTTCGAGGAATGAGTGCAAAATCCCCTACAAAAGATTGAAATCATTAGTAAAATGATTTAGACAATAAAACATTTTTGATACATAATTTTGAAGAGATTAAATTCATTACTAAAATAAACAAGACAATCAAACATTTTTATTACAGAAATCTATTCATACCTTCTCTGGAAATAATGTCTCAACCCCAATGATGTTATCATATGAACATTTTGCACATCCAGTCCAATTACCACACAGAGGACCCATGAAATCGTCCGTGACCTTCGTCCCACACATCTCTCCCAAAGCAAGAATAGCTTCCATAACCCAAACCTGGAAAGCATACAAGAACCCTTCCATCAGGTACCCCTCCTTCTGCTCCAATTTATGCCTTGCCTTTACCATCGATTTCAGTAGGAAATCATACGAGTGCAAACCCCAAGGGTACTTCCGAAGCTTCTCAAAATCCATCACCAACTTCATGTACTCAAGCGGGATATTCACCTTCTCATCCCTCCCAAAGACCACACCCATAATGACACATAGATAGACCAGCCTCACCCTATCAACAAAAGTCCAGGTGCTACAGTCATCCAAATACTTCTTTTTAATATCTAGCACACTGATTTTCCCACGCGTCCTTATCTGGTTGCTCCAAAAACCACCATCATCAGTCCATCTCAATAACCCACTGGTCTTATCTTGTTTCACTTTCAGACCAGTGACAGCATGATACTCTTGCAATCGAAAACGCAGAGGCCTCCCCGGAAATGTAAACCATTTCTCATGCTTCAAGCTTGTCATCAACTCCTTACAGAGGAACGCGTGTACCACCCTCGCAGAAAACTTCAGCTGATTCTTCTCAGTAGATATAATATGCGAGAAAAGGGGATCATTCTTGACTTCATTGAATTCCGGCTCCAATTTTTTCCGTAGAAGCTCGAAAAGTTTCATTCGGCAGCTACTATTAATCTTCTTAGTCTGAGGTTCCAACCCTTCTGCATATAGACGCCTAGGCAACTCCAACTCCAACTCCATAGCTGTAAAATAAAGACAATATATATCAATAATCAATTTCAACACCAATGCTACACATATAATAATGAAGCAATCGAGATCCTAATATTTTTTTTTTTTAAAGAACAAAACTTCAAATTCATAAATATATCTTAAAACTATGATTTAAGGCATGGGGTAGGTACGAAATTGTCCCTAAACATAACTATTACACACGTTTGAAGCCAAAACACCATAACAAACTAAAAAAAAATTCAACTTTTTCATAGTTTTTTTGAACTCTTAAATTGAAGATTGAGTTTTATACCTTTAAAGATCGAACGAAAGAGTGATAGATTCGGACAAAGCTCGCGAAATCGTGTGGATTAGGCTCAAGAATCGTCAAAATCAGAGTAAAATTGAGTGAGTTAGGGTTTAGTGAAATTGAGAGAGAAATCCCCTCTTTTTCGAGTTGGAAGAGAAGAGAATGAGGGGTTTGATCCCTAAAACACGAAATCCCTTTGTTAAATCGTGTTTGGCCGGTTCAAATCAAGTGTGATTAAACCGAATATAACCGAGCAAAACAAGACGGGATCGATCGATCTGAAATAGGGGATCGGTCGATCCACGCAGATCGATCGGTACGATCGATTAGACTCTAAAGCAGTCGATCCGTTTATGCTCCGCGTTTTTTCAATAAACTGCTCAATCACGAGATCGAGCGTGTGGATTGATCGTCTGATTACGGGATCGATCGATCTCGTTATATAGAGCAGTTTCTTTCGTCTTTTTTTTTTCCCTGATTTGAAGATTTTTATTTATAATTTTATAACAATTTTTAAGTGAATTTAAGGGCATTGTTACCATTTAGAAAATATTTAGCCTAATGGGACAATAAGTTAATGAATTTAACCTAAAGGGACAATGTCCAAACCTATTTGGCTTAAAAAAACTATTTTCTCTAGATTTTTTTTGTCAACTACCCATCTAAACTAGTTAAATAATTTTATGAATTCATTAACTATTTGATGATACTCAGTAATAAATAAATAAAAAGTTAAATTAAAAATAAAATACTAAATAATAAAAAGTAATAAAGTATTATGAGCTATACAAATATGTACAAACATAATGTTGTAATAAAGTGACATTGTGACTGACTATATTTTCTTACATGTACAAACACATATTCATATGTACAACGACACCATTTTAATTATACAACAATTACAACATCATCATAAGATCTTATGTAGAAAATATAGTAATAAGAGAGTTAGAGTTGTATCAAGAAAAGAAAAAAGATACTCGTTTTTTGAACAACAATAAAAAGACACTCGAGTAATATTTTGTTTTAT
Source organism: Eruca vesicaria subsp. sativa (assembly GCA_932364175.1). Taxonomy (NCBI): domain Eukaryota; kingdom Viridiplantae; phylum Streptophyta; class Magnoliopsida; order Brassicales; family Brassicaceae; genus Eruca; species Eruca vesicaria. The sequence goes on from CAKOAT010182377.1 coordinate 7,732, forward strand.
GTACTATTGTGCTTTGTAAAAATAAGATGACAAAGCTTAAACCTATATAGATGTGAATATTTATTCTTTTTGACTTATGATTTTAAATAGTAATTTTCTATTAAAAATTAAAGTTAATTATTTATAAAAATAATTAAAAATTTAATTTTATAATTCTCTTTTGTTAAAAATTTTCAAAAAGGAAAATTACTATTAAATATTATTTTCGTGTTAGTATTTATAGGATTTAAAATTCATTTTTGTTTTTTTATTAAATAATTTCTTGTAGTTGTAGGATTATTTTATACATTAGTGTTTGGTCCCGTACACTTTGGGTTTAAAATATATTAACACCACATATGTTGTTTCTACTATTTTTGGGTGCCAAGCGATACCCAAGAATGTTAATTTTTATTTGCATAATAAAACCATAAAATATGGATAATATATCAGAAAAATTCATAATAATTTACGGTGGTAATAATCAAGCATTATTTTTTTCTTGAAAAAATAAACTAAATTTTTTATATTTACAACATTACCTCAATCTTGACCCAACAGCATCACCAATATATCACGTTCTTTGATGTCAGCATGAGTTGTCTTTCTTTTTCCTTATATAAATCTGTGATAAGCAAGAAAAAAAGTTTCAATAACAATGAAACAACCGAAAGAAAAGTGGTAAAATAATTATTATAGTATTTTCATGCATGGTCTGATTTCTTAAATCAATTTGTGCAATCTTGTGCCATGAAAAATTGTGCCATGAAATTAGGAATCTGAAAAATAGGGATTTACCTAGATGGTACAGTTCATTTTAGATATAGAAAGTTTATTTATAATTTTAAAAATTTGTGATTGGCTTAAGTTTTATGATGTCGATTACTGATTAGATTTCATTGTTTTTTGAAAAGCAAAAATATGTCATAGACTCATAAATTGTTACTTGTGTTCTAGTATTATCTACGTATGTTAAGTTATTATTTATAGTTTTAAAAATTTTGTGATTGGCTTAAGTTTTATGATGTCGAGAACTAATTAGCTTTCATTGTTTTTTGAAAAGCATAAATTCTATGTCACAAATTGTTACTTGTGTTCTAGTTATCCACGTGCTTCTAATATGTTAAGTTTTCTTCTTCAAAATTTGATGATTTCTTTTTTTTTTTTTTTTTTGCTAATTGAGTATCCTAACCCCACCGAAGTGGTCCAGACTAGAGATCGAAGTGACAAAAGAAAAATGCATAATATTGTTTTTTTTCAACGGAGTGTTTTACGCCACTTAAAGATATCAATAAAGATTGGCTCCGGATCTAAAATGATTAAGGGTCCTCGGGCATGTAACATTCTAGTTAAAAAAAAAATTCAACAAAAGAAAAATGCATTATATATTTTATATAAGAGTTGGATAATAGGAAACGAAATATTTACATCCAATGTCAGTTTCTACTTTATTATTATACTAAGAAACAATTTCCATTACTAAGGTAATTTTGCCCAACTAAACTCATTTTCTAATTAAAAACTAACTAAATGACTTTGTAACCAAGTGCCATACAATAACTAAATATCACATTTGTTTCATTTTTTGGCGGGATTTAACAATGGCCATTCTTTTATTTGTTAATCTAATGGTCAAGATTCATAAAAGATAAAGTGAGTCTGCTTTATTTTTATTCTTTTTCTTCTTCCTTTTATCTCCATTTTTTCTCTTCCTAGATTTTCTATTTTCTAAACTGAAATCTGTTTCTTTAGATATTTTTTCAAGAAAACTTGTATTTATTCATTGTCTATATTATTCAATATATCTTTTAAGATATATCAAATTGCATCTCCGGTGGTGTTTTAATGGTGGTGTATACGACAGCTATGTCAACGGTGGAGACGTTTGCGACTTTGACGTAGACGACGGCGTATAGACGACAGTGCATAGACGACGGCAAATCCGATGTAGAAGACACATCACCCACCAAAGACCAGACTGCAAAAATCAAGAAATTCATCCACACATGAGACACCGCCACAAGACTAAGGTTCCTCCACAACAGTGCCTTCACATGAGAAACCGCCAAGAAATCCATCCCCATCGCCGTGTCTTCTACCTCACAATTTTTACAGACAATCCTTCTTTGCTGAGTTGGAAGAACTGAACCGTCACAAGCTTCATGGTGTTGTTGTTGCTGTCCTAAGGTTCTTATGGCTTTAGAAGGTCAAGTTTCAGTCTTTTTGTAATTTGCTTTGGCCATTTATAAACCATCCTCTGAAGTTACTGTGGAGCAAATCTAAATCCTTTCTAAGTAAATGGCAACTTTAATTATGAACATGATGAACTTAGTTTGCTGGTATTTGCTTCGTTTTACAGCTAGTTTGCAGTGGTTCTTCTGAGTGGCTTTTCTTTTGTCAGATGCTAATTATTATAATTTTTTAGTTTTTTCTTGTTTGTAAATATTGAGAGTCTTATATATGGGGATATTTGTTCTTTTTCTTTTACAGGATGTTGGATCTTGGATTTAGAAGAAAACTTAGGAACTACAAGTAGATTATTCAAAGTAAATAGTTTCTAGAGCAGCAATAGTGGTAGTTTTTCTTACTGTGGTAGTCTTTATACTTATTTATTTATTTTTACTTTATTAGATTTTGAGAATTTGTTGTGTTCTTTGGTTATATTGAGCTTGAGAATCCAATTGAGAACATTAGAGCTAAGATAGTGAGAAAAACTGCTTTCAAAACTAATGAACTAGCTGGTGATGAAACGAGACTTCAGTTTTCTCATGCTAAAAGTGTAAAAATTTGTAATTTTTGAATGAACATACATTTCCTTGTGAATTACACCGATTTTTTACTGGTTGAATGTCATTTAAAATGGATATTGTAAATAATATACATGTAGATGTTTGTCATTGGTGTACAAATAGTTTTTAAAAACTGTGTATATGTCAAGCCAAGATCGTGTACACATGGATAGTCAATAATCGTGTACACATAAATGTTATTATATATTACACTGGTCTTCAGTGTCCATCTTTAACTTTTTTGTACACCAAAACCTATATATGTTCATTCATGAAAATACAAATATTTTGACACAAAAACGTATCAGTGTCCATTTGTAAAAATGAAAGTCTTTTGACCCCGGTTTTCAGTGTCCATTTTTACTTTCTTCATTTTGATTTAGTGCTCATTTTCAGATAAGTCGATTCATGAAAGTGGATGTATTTTGACATTGGTGTACACATAGTTTTTTAAAAGTGTGTACATGTCGAGCCAGTACCATGTACACATGGATAGTCAATCATCGTGTACATCATGTACACATAAATGTTAATAATTGTTATTATATATTACACTGGTTTTCAGTGTCCTTTAACTTTCTTGTACACCAAAACCTATATGTGTTCATTCGTGAAAATAGAAATATTTTGACACAAAACATATCAGTGTCCTGTCCATTTGTAAAAATGAAAGTCTTTTGACCCCGGTTTTCAGCGTCCATTTTTACTTTCTTCATTTTGATTTAGTGCTCATTTTCAGATAAGTCTATTCATGAAAGTGGATGTCTTTTGACATTGGTGTACACGTAGTTTTTTAAAATTGTGTACATGTCGAGCCAATATCATGTACACATGGATAGTCAATCATCGTGTACACATAAATGTTAATAAATGTTATTATATATTACACTGGTTTTCAGTGTCCCTCTTTAACTTTCTTTTACACCAAAACCTATACGTGTTCATTCGTGAAAATAGAAATATTTTGACACAAAAACGTATCAGTGTCCATTCATAAAATTGGAAGTCTTTTGACCCCGGTTTTCAGTGTCCATTTTGACTTTCTTCATTTTGATTTAGTGCTCATTTTCAGATAAGTCTATTCATAAAAGTGGATGTCTTTTGACATTGGTGTACACATAGTTTTTTTAAAATTGGTACATGTCGAGCCAATATCATGTACACATGGATAGTCAATCATAGTGTACACATAAATGTTAATAAATGTTATTATATATTACACTGGTTTTCAGTGTCCATCTTTAATTTTCTTGTACACAAAAACCTATATGTGTTCATTCGTGAAAATAGAACTATTTTGACAAAAAAACGTATCAGTGTCCATTTGTAAAATTGGAAGTCTTTTGACCCCGGTTTTCAGTGTCCATTTTGACTTTCTCCATTTTGATTTAGTGCTCATTTTCAGATAATACATGAAAATGGATGCTTTTTGACATTGGTGTACACGTAGTTTTTTAAAACAGTGTACATGTCGAGCCAATATCATGTACATATNTTGACTTTCTCCATTTTGATTTAGTGCTCATTTTCAGATAATACATGAAAATGGATGCTTTTTGACATTGGTGTACACGTAGTTTTTTAAAACAGTGTACATGTCGAGCCAATATCATGTACATATGGATAGTCAATCATCGTGTACATCATGTATACATAAATGTTAATAAATGTTATTATATATTACACTGGTTTTCTGTGTCCCTCTTTAACTTTCTTGTACACCAAAACCTATACGTGTTCATTCGTGAAAATAGAAATATTTTGACCCAAAAACGTATTAGTGTCCATTCATAAAATTGGAAGTCTTTTGACCCCGGTTTTCAGTGTCCATTTTGACTTTCTTCATTTTGATTTAGTGCTCATTTTCAGATAAGTCTATTCATAAAAGTGGATGTCTTTTGACATTGGTGTACACATAGTTTTTTTAAAATTGTGTACATATCGAGCCAATATCATGTACACATGGATAGTCAATCATCGTGTACACATAAATGTTAATAAATGTTATTATATATTACACTGGTTTTCAGTGTCCATCTTTAATTTTCTTGTACACAAAAACCTATATGTGTTCATTCGTGAAAATAGAACTTTTGACAAAAAAACGTATCAGTGTCCATTTGTAAAATTGGAAGTCTTTTGACCCCGGTTTTCAGTGTCCATTTTGACTTTCTCCATTTTGATTTAGTGCTCATTTTCAGATAATACATGAAAATGGATGCTTTTTGACATTGGTGTACACGTAGTTTTTTAAAACAGTGTACATGTCGAGCCAATATCATGTACATATNTTGACTTTCTCCATTTTGATTTAGTGCTCATTTTCAGATAATACATGAAAATGGATGCTTTTTGACATTGGTGTACACGTAGTTTTTTAAAACAGTGTACATGTCGAGCCAATATCATGTACATATGGATAGTCAATCATCGTGTACATCATGTATACATAAATGTTAATAAATGTTATTATATATTACACTGGTTTTCAGTGTCTATCTCTAACTTTCTTGTACACCAAAACCTATATGTGTTCATTCGTGAAAATAAAAATATTTTGACAGAAAATCATATCAGTGTCCATTCATAAAATTGGAAGTCTTTTGACCCCGGTTTTCAGTGTTCATTTTGACTTTCTCCATTTTGATTTCGTGCTCATTTTCAGATAAGTCTATTCATAAAAGTGGATGCCTTTTGACATTAAAACGTATCAAGGATGTTCAATTTGAAATTCTTGGACTTATAGGTTTGGACTTATCAATGAAAAATAGTTTTAAATATATATGCACATCAACAATATATAATGTTGTACATGTGTACACTAACGATTGTACATGTGTACACCGACAATTGTACATCACAGTGGCAAGGTAATACTCTAAACATATCAACACCTATATCAAAATCTAAAATAACCCTTGTCTTTTAGATTAGTACAAAGTTTTATTCTATCATGTTACATTCGATCATGATTTCAGCGAGGCGAGACAAATTGATTGATAGATAGTTTGGCTTAACACATCAACCACCTTAGCTTTAGAATGCTGGAGGTAACCTAAGATTCTTATACTAGCCTTTGATGTGTCACCTTTCCTAATTTTATTGAAAACAACATAAAAAGAAGTGTTCTAACATTCACAAAAATGCAAACCTCCTTGATTCACGTAATCCACCTTTCCTTGTCCTAAAATCTACAAAGACAAACATCTCTTATTCATATGTACACGTGTATATTGACATTATGTACACATCCATGTGATCACCTAATGTAGTCATGTACACGAACATGATGTACATAATAACACAAATGCAACATGAAGTTTGTTTACTTAAAACAATAGTGTCTCACAGTTTATTTACTTGAAAATAAAAGCACATATATACAACATACCCAAAAACATCTCAAATGTACAACATGCTACGTAACAAGAAAACAACCATCCACAACTAAATTTCTTTCCTTATAACAAACAAATATTGTACTTCTTGTACACAAATTCAAATAACATCTCTAACTCTATCCGAAAGAATCCAAATTTACATAAGTAAAAAAAACTAGATTTTGCTTTGAATTCTCCTGTATCATAGATTTGTAAGCACATATTTAACCCGTAAAGGGCAAAATGCTTCTTAACTCTCAGAATCTGACATAACCAAAAGAAAAGATGAAAGATTATGAATAACAAATTTCCCTCGTAAGAAAACTCCAAAAAAATCATACAACAAAAGTTTAAAACTTAAACTCAATTTAAAGAACCGTGATCCGAATTCTCCAACTAAATGTATAGCACACAACTAAATCTCTCATTTTCAATGAGATATAATTAGTTTAAAAATGGGAATGTGGAGACAAATCATTAAGCTTCAGTCAGATCCACAACCAGCACAGTAGTAAAATACACACTAAAGATTAGAACTTTGGTTTCAAAATCAAATTGTTAGCTTACTTAATCACAAAAAACCTGTTGCTCATCTACCTTTTCCCCAATACGCGGCTCTGATTTTAGGTACCAAACAGATTGTAAGGAAACATGATTCAGGTAATACCGACTAAAACAAAACAAAATCGAGAAGAGAAAACTTACCGTCAGATTGTAAGGAAACATGATTCAGGAAACATGATTTAGCATACAACTAAATCTCTCATTTTCAATGAGAGATAATTAGTTTAAAAATGGGAATGTGGAGACAAATCATTAAGCTTCAGTCAGATCCACAACCAGCACAGTAGTAAATACACACTAAAGATTAGAACTTTGGTTTCAAAATCAAATTGTTAGCTTACTTAGTCACAAAAAGCATGTTGCTCGTCTACCTTTTCCCCAATACGCGGCTCTGATTTTTGGTACCAAACAGATTGTAAGGAAACAGATTCAGGTAATACCGACTAAAACAAAACAAAATCGAGAAGAGAGAACCTACTGTCGGCTCTCTCTTTTCCGTGCGTTTTCGTCTCCTCGTAATCTCTTCCAACACCATCTCGGTCGTCGAAACAAATTGTCACGGAGAATAAGTTTCTCAAACATTGTTTTTCTTTTTCATTCTGATAATCATAAATCTTAATTCAAAATCTATTATGTCCAAAAGTAAAAGGAAAGTGGACTAATTATTAAGATCAGTTAAATTTGGTCCTGGGTACATCAATTCAAATTCAAAAAAAACAAACTAAAAATAAAAGTAATCAGAGAAAAAAATTTTGGTTTGCCTTTTCAGGGTCATAAGAGCATGCACATTGGTGTGCCTCTCCAATGAATCCTTAGGGATTTTTTATTAATTTTTTGTACTTTTTGAATAGTTAAGGATCTTAATCATTTTTTAGTGTCCAATGGTGTTCTCCAATCCCGAATCCTTAGGAATAAAATAATAATTTTTTAAAAAAAAATAAAAATGGAAAATTTATTTATTATTTGATAAAATATGGAAATACAACAATTTTATTATTCTTCATAACCAAATTTGTTCCAAATATTTTCTATTAAATCATTCTTCAATTGGTCATGGATACGTCTATCGCGAATATGAATCCGAACGCCACGCATTTCCTCGATACTTGGAGGCGTATACCTACTATAAGACACATCCACCCGTGAACTTCTGGTTACATTTTCTTCTTCAAATTCAGCTGGATCGTAATGAGTGTAGCCATCTCGTTCATTTTCGACTATCATATTATGAAGTATGATACATGTTCTCATTATCTTCCCTAGATTTTCCTTGTCCCATGAAAGAGCCGGATTTTTCACAATCGCGAACCGAGCTTGCAATACTCCAAAAGCCCGTTCCACATCTTTTCGGGTCGCTTCTTGATATTTGGCAAATAACTCTGCTTTCGGACTTTGAGGGAGTGAAATAGATTGGATAAATGTAGACCAATTTGGATAGATACCGTCTGTGAGGTAGTACGCCAAATTGTACTTGTGTCCATTGACCATGTACTCTAACGTGGGAGCCCGACCTTGTACAATGTCATCAAAAACAGGAGACCGATCGAGGATATTAATATCGTTTAAGGTACCTGGAAGACCAAAAAACGCGTGCCATATCCAAAGATCTTGTGAAGCAACCGCCTCTAAGACAATTGACGGTTTTCCTGATCCACGGGCGTATTGTCCCTTCCAAGAGGTCGGACAATTTTTCCACTTCCAATGCATACAGTCAATGCTGCCGACCATACCAGGAAACCCGCGGGTCTCTCCAATATCGAGTAGCCGCTGAAGATCTTCTCGTGTGGGTCTTCGTAGATACTCCTCGCCAAATAACTGGATTATTCCTTCTATGAAATGTCGCAGACAAGAGAGAGCCGTGCTTGAACCAAGTCGGAGATACTCATCAACCGCGTCAGCCGCGGAACCATAAGCAAGCATACGAATTGCTGCCGTACATTTTTGTAGTGCAGATAGACCAAGCCTCCCGGTTGCATCTCTTCTTTGTTGAAAGAATGGAACGTTCTCCGAAAGGCGATGGACAATACGCA
>CAKOAT010182377.1:20138-36506 GCA_932364175.1 Eruca vesicaria subsp. sativa
TCGATTGAAATCCCAAATCCTTCGAAACCCTAATTTGAAAAACACAAATCAATCGAAAACGAGAAAACCGAACCGTAAATTGAAAGGAAAACAACAAAAGACCTAATCTAAACACATAAATCGCAACATAAACCTTCGATCTACCTTGCTCGATCGAGTTCTCCAAAATCGCCTTTTCTCTAGAGCAACTTTTTTTTTTTCTCCTCTTCGATCGAAATGCTTTTTTTTCTCGACAAAACCAAACCCGTATGAATCACGGACCAGCCAGGATCCGACACGTGGCTAAGGATCAAGGAAAAAAAATCCTTATTTACGTACTGATCCTTAGTCAATTGGGGTTAAATAATATTAAAGAAAGGCATAATTTGTTGGACCGGTGGGCAAGGATCGCAACGTTACTGCCGTTGCACATGGTCTAATGGTCTTTCATTCCAATAAACTACTCAAGTAGTGCTATGTGACCTGCAGTGCAATTAAAACTTAAAACTGTCTCTTAGTGTAAATCACTCATAAGAAACGAACATGAACATTTATTTTTCAAACAATTCAGATACAGATATACGTAATTTGCTGGAAAAAAATACTGGATGTACTTTATTACCTTAGTTACTGATTAGTTTTTAATTTCCGTTCTGTTACAAAATACTTAAGCTCTGATTCAAGTGCCATCTTCAATCCTAGATATACAGCATAAAATCAAAGATTATTTGTTATATAATAAGAAAACGATGAATCTAAATAAAGCGTAGTTTTAAATTTGCATAAGTTTTTGCCGTGACTGTTGAATTTAAAGAAAAAAAAAGAACAAAGACGATTTGACAATGAAGAAGATACAGAAGGGAAAAAATGGAAAAATAAATTAGTTGATAGAAATTTATATTAAAAAAAAATAACAGTTTGAAGCTTTTGAACATGGGATTGAAATTTTGAGAAAATCTAGGAATTTAGTTAGTTGGAATTGTAGAAAAAATTAATAGCTTGACATGTTTTTTAATTATTTTTATTTTTATATAGATATGACATATGCCAGAATTTGATTGGTGAAGCGACTTATGTTTTAGTATATAAAGGATGATTTGGAGTTAAAGTTCTTTTTTGTGAAAAATACTATTTTATTTTATAATATTATCTGTGTAGGATTTAAATATTAGGAAGGTAATTGTTTACAAAATGAAAAAATATTTTCTAATAGCTATTTACAATTCTCTTTTGTTTAGGAGTTTTTTTTAAAAGAAAGTTATTATAAAATATTATTTGTAAATTAGTTTTATATTTATGATAGATATTTTATCATATGTCATAATCTAAAAGTATTTATTTCCACGTGTTATAATCATCATGTTGATTAGTAACTTTAAAGAACCAAGTTTTACGAGATGAGAATTAATGATGTTAGGATTACATTAAAATTATAATTTTTTTATTAATTAATAGAGATTTTTAATTTATTGATATACTAATTGAACTAAAAATTTAGTTTGAAACTATAAATTTATATTATTTTATTAAGATATTTAGTGTATATTAATTTATAGATGTTATATTGTATATCCTCCGGGTTGAAATCTTATAACGATCCTTGGTTAAAATCTTAAAAGATCCTTGGAGAGGCCCATAAGGCCCAGAAACTCTTGTTTGTGCCATGTTCGAAGAATTATGACGAAAATTAGGGTTTAAGTAACGTGCAAAACACTCAGAGCAATTGTTGGACTAACCGATGAACGAGTTTCTAGCTCGGTGCGGGCATCAAAACAGACAGTTTCTGGTTCGGTCTTAGATTATCTTCTGCTCTGTTTTTTGGTATTTCTGAATAGATAGTTCAGTCTCAATCATTACTATTTCGTTGTAATGTATTCTCTGATACTCCATGGAAGAAGGTCTGTTGAGTTACATAGATGTCATAATCCGATGATTCTAGTGTATCTCTTACAAAATGCGTCGCCTTTTTCCAATTCCTTCTCTTCTGCTATTGCTGCTGATGTGATCTTTCTCCAAGAAGGTTGAAGAGGAAAGACCTTTACAGTCTCTTACCTCGTTGATTCTCTGGGTTTAACTAAAAAACTCGCAGAAAGCATCTCGAATAAAGTCAGTTTTGAGGAAAAGGGTAAGCCAGATTCTGTTCTGGGCCTTTTTAGAAGCCATGGGTTCACAGATTCTCACATCTCAAGCATCGTTACAGACTATCCACGACTGCTTATAGCAGATGCTGAGAGATCCCTTAGTCCCAAGCTTATGTTTTTAAAGTCCAGAGGAGTTTCAAGCTCTGAGCTCACTGAGATTCTCTCAAAAGTTCCTAAGATCTTGGGAGTGAAAAAGGAAAAAGCTTTCCTCAGATACTATGATTTCGTCAAAGAGGTTATAGAAGCTGACAAGAGTTCCAATTACAAGAAGTTACGTCGTTCTTCATTACCACAGGGAAGTAAGCAAGAGAATAAATTCAGAAATGTATCTGTTCTAAGAGATCTTGGTGTGCCTTAACGATTGTTACTCCCTTTGCTCATCTCTGATCATCAACTTCTCTGTGGAGATGTAAAGTTTAAAGAATCTCTCAAGAAGGTTGTTGAGCTGGGTTTCGATCCCACCACTTCAAAGTTTGTCAAAGCTCTATTCACTGTTCAAAAGTTTAGCAGCAAAGCAATTGAAGAGAAGGTCATTTTCTGTAAAAATCAAGGCTTTGATGTATGGGCCATGTTCAAGAAGTTTCCTACCTTTCTGAATAGCTCCGGGAAGAAGATAAATCAAACAATTGAAACTCTTAAGAAGTTTGGGCTACAAGATGAAGAGATCCTCTCACTGTTTGACAAGTGTCCACAATGCATTAGTTATTCAGAGCAGAAGATGGACAAGGCCATTGAAACACTTTTATGCCTTGGGTTCAGTAAGGCTGACTTAACAGTGATTTTGAAGCGCCGTCCTCAGTGCATTGGGTTATCCGCAGAGTCGGTGAAGAAGAAGACTGAGTTTCTGGTTAAGGAGATGAATTGGCCACTAAAGGCTGTGGCTTCGTTTCCAGAGGTACTTGGATTAAGCATGGAGAAGAGGATTGTACCAAGGTGTAACGTTATCAAAGCTCTCATCTCTAAAGGATTGATCAAAAGTGAACAACTCCCTCCACTAGCGTCTGCTTTGGTATGTACAGATCAGGATTTCTTTAAAAGGTACGTGAGGAAGCATGATGATGACGTGGCTGAGTTGATGGCTATATTCACTGGAGAGACAAAAACAAACAAAAAGATCACCTGTTGACTAGCTTCTTTAGCCATTGTAGGTATCTCCCTCGTCCCTGGAGATATGGCTCCTTTAGACTTGACTTCTTTAGACAAAAGTTTACTCAAGTATCGCTGAGTTGATGGCTATGTTTCACTTCTTAATTGCTGTTGCTTTATTTTTCCTATAACTCTGTTTAAAGTTTCCATTCTTTTAGTGACCATCCAAATCCTTAACAAAATCTTACCTAACTAGTGGTTATGAGAAAAGAAACTAACTTGATTTAGATTAATTTTATTTTCTAAACTATGTGAATTATGTTCTTAAAAACTTGTTTACTCTCAAATTTATGTGAAAAGGGCAGAATTTTACACCCTCATCCATCGTTGATAAACTCGTTTTAGCTAGAAAAGTCAAGGCATGACACTTTCAGGGGTAAGTTTTCTAAAAGCATTTACGAAAGATTTTCTATAACTTCAATAGAATTTTTTTTGTTCAAAAAAAGGTGGTGTGAAACTTCACTTCTCAAATTTATTTTTTTATTTACAATTTGATCCTTATATTTACATATCCTATTTATGATTCTTAGGTATTTTTTTTTATTTACCATTTTAATCTTTAAAAAAGTTTATATCTCACAAATATTCAAATTTATTTCTTAAATTAAGCTTTACACATAAAATTAAATAAAATTTTTAAAATAAGATTTATATTATTTTAAAAGTAGAATTAGACAACAAGAAAATTACAAAAAAAGTTAATTAAAAATACTTTTTAAAAAGGTACATGAAGATATAATTATTATAGAAATTTTAATATTACACCAACACTAATAATCTTGTTTATCTGTCAGAGAAGCTCCAAAATCTTCAAATCCGAACAAGTTTTTTGTAACCAAGATGGTTGTTCTTGTTGTTCTTGACGTCTCTTTTTTTTTTAATGAATGTTAAATTGTATTCATCAAAAAAGTCTTGTTACAAGATAGTTTGACTTAGCATACGCTAATTACAATCTTGTTGCAAACCAAAACTGTAAAATTTTCTCTCTATTCTTAATTCCTTTTAACTTCAGTAAGCTAAGTTTGTTTCTAACTTTTTTATCAATAAGCTTCATCATCTTGATCAAAGTCATTGACTTATCTTCATGTCTGATTCTATTTATCTCCCTCCAAATAGCATAGATACTCGCTTGTATAGCATATCTGATACAGAACATTCCATTCTGATCATGAACTCCAACACAATCAGTAATTAACCTCACGATCTCAGGCCAGTCATTCGTATAAATACTATGTAGTATCCCTTTCACAAGATGTTCCCAAATCTGACTTGTATAAGAGCATCGATAAAACAGATGGCTTCTTGTTTCAATTGCACCCTTACACAGAACACAAGTTAGCCAGCTTATAAAAGCAAACTTGGCGGTGGCTTGAGAAAACCAGACTCCTTTTTTTCCGTCACAAGCAAAGCTAGCTTTTCGAGTCAGCATCCAAGTTTCATTAGTTGAAAGGGCAGTTTTATACCCAGACTTCCTTCTCCACAACGACTTATCTTCCAAACTGCTTCTCACAGTCATCTTAATATTCTCCAACTCAAACTCAATGGCATTTAAATCCAGCATGCGATGCCTTCTCCTACGTCTCTTAATAGAAAAAACTTCCTCCAAAATGGCGTCTCTACTAATACACATATCTATGATACCTCTATCACCCAACAACTCAATCAAAACTCCTTTCCCAGACCAATTATCATACCAAAACGAGATGTGTCTACCATTCCCAACTTCTTTTCTATAAAACGTCTTAGCAACATCTCTTAAATTGAGTAATTTTCTCCACATCCACGAGCCAGACTGAGTATTAGCCTTTACATGCCAAAAACTCTTACCTTTTAGGAGGTTCTCTTTAATCCATCTACCCCAAAGTGACTCACCCGTAATCATTCTCCAGATAATCTTAATACAATACACCAAGTTAACTTCTTTGAGTTTTCTAATACCCAATCCACTCTCTTCTTTCAGCTTGCACACATCTTTCCAAGTGACTTTAGCACCTGAAGTTTGAAGATCAGGACCAGTCCAAAGAAAAGCAGAACAAAGATGTTCCACCTTCTTCAAGCACTCACTTGGAAGCCGAAACACAGTTGCCCAAAGTCTATTATACTCATCAGAACCGACTTGATCAACTGTAGGCGCCCCGCAAAAGAAAGATGTCTATTTGTCCAAGTATCAATTTTACTTCTAATCTTCTCCACTAGAGGAACATAGTCTCTTCTCCTCATTACCTGAGTCATCAGAGGAAGACCTAAATAACAGACATGCAAACTACCCTCAGCAAAAGGAAAATTCGTAAGAATTCTTCTTCTTTCAGCACTGAACACACCCGCCATGTAAACATTAGACTTCTCCAAGCTGATACTCAAACCCGACCAAATAGCAAACTCATCAAAAACCGTCAGAGCACCTTCAACCGACTCCTTAGTACCATCCACAAATACCATTAGATCGTCCGCAAAACAGAGGTGGGTTAGAGAAAGAGACTTACATCTTGGATGAAGTTTAAACCTCTTATCTCTTGCAGCTTTATCAATTTTTAAGGAAAGCACGTTCATGCAAATCACAAACAAGTAGGGAGAAAGTGAACACCCTTGCCTCAGTCCCCTCTTACTATGAAAATAACCAGCCATCTCGCCATTTACTTGCACTGGAAAGGAAGGAGTAGTAATGCAAAGCCTGATCCAATGAATAAACTTCTCTGGAACACCCAACGCCTTTAAACTGTCCAGAACAAACTTCCATTGAACCGAATCAAATGCTTTAGAAATATCTATTTTCATCAAACATCGAGGTGAAACAGAATCATTATGATAATCCTTCACCAGCTCTGAAGCAAGTAGAATATTCTCCATCAGCAATCTACCTCTTATGAATGCAGGTTGATTCTCTGTAACTACACGAGAAAGTAACAACTTCAGTCTGTTGGCATGGATCTTCGAAACCACTTTATAAAAGACATTACAGCATGCAATTGGACGGTAATCTCTCATCTCCATAGAATCAGACTTCTTTGGAATCAAAGCCAGAATAGTGGAGTTAACACCTTTAGGGAGAAAACCAAACTTGAAGACTGATTGAACTGCTACTGTGAAATCCTCCCCCAACACAGACCAAGCAGTTTTATAAAATTCACAAGGACAGCCAATAGAACCTGGTGACTTGTTTGAAGGCATAACAAAAAGCACTTTACGAACCTCTTCTTTCGTAACCTCAGCCTCCAACATTCTACAATCTTCAGACGTGCATCTGAAGTCAAGCAGATCACATAACTCCTCTTCTGTAGCGTCAAGATAGTTGTCAAGTGTCTTATTTAAGAACTCTGAGAAGAATCTTTCATCTTCATTCTTAATATCATTCTGAGATGAGACCACCTCCCCATGAGGACATCGAACTTCACGTATTTTGAACTTGACGGGTTTTAATGGCATTGTAGAAGGTCTTAATATATGATCACTAACTTCTAACCAATGAAGTTTTGCTCTTTGCTTGAGGAACTCTTCCTACAAGCTAGCAACATGTAATCATTTCCCATAAGCCTCAGCTTCCTCCTGAACTGCATCACTAGTAGGATTTAGAACCGTATTCTCTTGCTTAGTACAAAGAACTTTATAAGCTTCTAACGCTCTCTTAGTAAGATTTCCCAGCTTATTCCTTCCCATCTCTCTAATGAGCGGCTTTAAATCTTTCAGCTTCTTAGAGTATCGAAACATGGCTGAGGTAGAATGATATAGCTTTGGAGTAGAGTCCTAGAATCTTAGAAGTATCAGAAGAAATTCTTGAAGATCTCCAATGACATTAGTGTATTTAAACGGCTTCTTCAATTTCTCACTCAGAGGTAGAACTTGAATCTTACATCTGAGATGATCAGATCAGCCCCCTAGCTCAAATACTGAAAATGCATTGGAAAATCTGTGCAAAGCAACATCATTGACAAGAACTCTGTCTAGCTTCTTACAAATTATACCCTCCTCCCTTTTATTACACCAAGTAAATACCGGACCCTGATATCCCATATCAGTAAGATTACAGTGCAAAACTGCTCTCTGGAAGTCCCTCATACCTCTCGGAATCCTTCCTGAACTTTCAAAACTCGAAATTTCCTCAACATCTAATATTTCATTAAGTCTCCCATAACCATCCAAGCCTTATTGTGAAACATCATGGAGTTCCTATGATGACACAAATCCTCCCATAATAGCTCCTATCTTCCACCATGTTACTAGCATACACAAACGTACAAAAATAATCATCATGCTCCTTCAACCCAACAGAACAAGTAATCATCTGATCAGTTTTGTACACTGGTGTCATACGAACCGACTCCCTCCATAGTAACCAGATACGACCTCCTTGACTATACTCGTAATTAGTCATTGCTGACCAGTTACTAAACACAGCCTTCAACATCTCAATAGACTTCTTTTCCTTCACCCTAGTTTCAATAATGCAACCAAACTTCATCTCATTTTTGTTAACCCACTCTTTTACAACGGAATGCTTCAATGATTTGTTGAATCCGCGCACATTCCAGAAGAAACTAGCCATATTAATGTTGTTGTCGAGAAGACCTTGTACTCATAGGATAAACATCTTGAGCCTTAGCTTTCTGACCTCTCTTCCCCCCCCTTTTTCAAAGATCCTTTACTCTTCTCTTTCTCTTGCTTATCCAATATACTATCTTCTAACAACTCATTCTCCAAATTCTCCGACTGGTCATTCTCTTCCTCCATTTCAACCTCCGTATGATATATTTCCTCCTCTGGTATTTCACCTTCCTCCACATTCTCATTGAGTATAGAATATTTGGAAGCTGGAATCAAAATCGCATCCTTCTTCTTCTGAGCACTTTCCGATCTTCCGATTCTCATAGGAGAGGGAAGAGACCATTCATCTTTTGTTTCTTCATCCAAATTCTCTTTTCCCTCCTCCTTAGATTCTATACACTCCTTCTGATTACTCTCCTTTTGATGAGTGCCACCATCTATCTCCAATCCTTCAACCACATTTACAGTTTTCTCTCCTTGAACATCATGTCTTGGAGAACTTTTATGCTTCCTCTTTTGTCCACACACTCTATCAACATGTCCCCATTTATCACATATACTACATCTTGACGGTAACTAAGGGTAGTAATATGTCACTGTAAACTCTTTACCTCCTTTGGAAAAATTAATTTCCTTAGGAAGCACTTTGGAGACATCAACCTCTTACAAAAACTTTTGCCACTTCAAGGTTCGTACACGATAGAGTCTTAGGATGTAGCTTCTCTGGAACTCCCACCGGACTCGTAATGAAACTGAGAGCTTCCCAAGAGAACATGTTAAGTGGTACCTTCTTCAGATGTACCCACATTGGTATTGCTTCATCCTCCTTCTCATCTTCTTCACTCCCCGGAAACCATTTGGTAACAACCATCGGAATACCCAAATATTCCACATCCCCCTTCTCAATATCTTCTCCCTGATTTTTGGATTTGGAACCCTAAATCTCATTGTCGTATCATTTATCTCACATACCTCCACCTTCGCAGCTTCATCTCCCAAATCCTATTTAGAACCGTGTGAACCTTAGCGACATGAGGCACTCGATCAAGAAATTTCCCCACCACAAAGTCTTCCCACAACAGTGTTGGACTTGCGATGACCTCTTCCAGAATCTCTATGGCTTGCTTACCATCCTTATTTGAAATCGTAACTTTGTATTTCTTCAACCTTTTCTTTTCCTGAGCCACGGAAACCCAACTTTGATCATCCTTTCTCAAATTCTCACTTTCCCGAATATTCTCCGTTTCCTTTACCCAATATGATTGATCAGACAGATTCGGCGAAGGTGCCGAAACCATCCCCGTAACCTCCGTCGAAAACGAGATCGAAATCGCCAAAATCGCCTAATAAATCACCTTTGTCAAAACGCAGCGTTTTCTTTTTTAAAAAAAATCGCCTGTGTGTTTTTTAGTTCATGAGAGTTGACGTCTTTTCCGTATGATTCTTTCTTGTTCAGAACGAATGTACTCACGAGTATTAATATTACCAATATAAGCTAAGTTTTTTAGCAATATTTTATTTTCCTCGTTTACTTCTTTTAAAGCTAAAAGAGGATTTCTTACTTCAAAATACATTAATTGATCACATATGAAAGCATTACAAAAATAACTTTATGGAATAATGTGGTGTTTTGCTTGTACTTTAATATTTAATTATGTATTTCTATTTCTAGTTTTATATTTTAATGTAAATTTTTATTGATTAATATTTTTGTAATATTTTTATATATGTGTTAGTTATTTATAAAAAACTTATGAATTTTCATTAAGTGTGATAAATATAAGGACCATAATTTAAAATACAAATAATTTTGAAGTTTTTCTTTTGAAGAAAACACTTTAAAATTTTAGATATAGAGTTTGGAAAATTTCAAAATAGAATTCTTTTGTGAGATACTCTGAACGGGTAGATGGATTTGACTTCCTGTAAAGATTTTTATTTATGTAACCACTTTTTTCACTTCTACAATCTTTTTTTTTAACTCTCAAACATTTCAAGCACCTTGTCGCTTATGGCAGTGTTCATTTTCTGTAAGCTCGTTTGAACCTTCCCGAGACCCACTTCGAGGTCATCTAGCATGTCTTTGGTGATAGCCATTGACTATTTCGAGGTATGTGAGTCAACACCAACTGTTTTAGTTATAAATTTGGGTGGAAAACAAAAACTTGTTCGAAAATACTTTGATACCACTTTTAAGCTTTTAGTCCGGTCATAGCTATCTACTTTAATTTCTGTTGTCCCAGATTTGCAGGCATTTGAAGATCTATCTACTTTAATTTCTGTTGTCTTTATGTTCTATTTTAATGATCAAAGAGGATGGCTAATTCCCTCTTGTAACCCAGAAGTTTAGTTAATGAAGTTAATGTTTGCACACAAAAAAAAAATAAGTCCGGTCATAGCTATGATATAGTAGATAAGATGGAACCGTAGTTACTATTTACTACTAGGAACTTTCCTTCCTCCCACTAAGTAGTAGGACGTGAACAAGTTGAAATTGATTAGTAGACCAAGTCAAAAAGACTTTATCTACGTTATTTGCAGAAAACAAAAAAAAACGGGTAATGACCAAGTCAGAGACACTTTGTTTAAATTCATTTTTTCTTAAAGGCCAGTCGTGTTCTTGTTAACCTCTGACTCTATCATTTCCTCTTCCTCAGATGGTTTCTCTGTTTCTTCTACGACCATGTCTATATTCTTTTCTCCGTACGACGCTTCGCATTCTACTATATCGACACAGTAAGCGGTTCCCACCGGCATCTCTGTCTTTAGTGGTGGGATCTCATCGTTCTCAGCTGTTGTTGGACTCACTTGCTCAACCTTCAAAACCTTTTGTCACATAGATCAATTCAAAACTGTATGGCGTTTTTGTTTTGGAATATACTGTTTTCTTTTTCCTTGTTATTTTGCAACAATTACCAGAAATGATGATATTGAATATATAGATCAATATTATATACATCAAATAAACTTTAGGTGATAGGTGGATTAAGACAAGTGAAAAACATATAATCGGATATTTGGTTTTTTGCCCTCTTATACGAAGAATGTGATCAGTATTCAAAACTAACGAAAAGGAGTATATTTTGAAAATGCATACCTGGACAGTGGCCATTTGAATGTGTGTAAAAGAGGAAGATATCAAAGAAAATAAGAGAAGAGAAAGAAACTGCTATTATTTGCGTTTGGGGATGCTTTGATGAGTGAAGAGTTTTGGCCAAGGAGATTGTTAATTTATAGGAGCTACAAATCCTGTTTTATAGAACAAAACAAAGTATTGGTGAAAATGGTTTTAAGTTTTAACATATATTCTTTTACAAAAAAAAATGATTTTAACATTTACTCTTACCACAAAAGTATAAATAATTAACTTTTATCGAACATGTATACAAACTCTCATATTTGTTGATTATATACATATTTGTTTATTACAATATGTAGTATTACTTTTATATAAATTGATAACTTAAAGTAATATATATGTACTTTAATCAATCTCTTTTCCACTTTTTCTTTCATCATCACATATATAATACTAATACATTATCAACATGATTGTGTATTTAAAATATTCTAGCTATCTTTCACTTTTCTTTCATCAATATATAAAAATGCAGTTCGCCATTTTCTTATGGAGCCACATCGTCAATTGGTTAAAGGAAAATGAAACATCTCAGCATAAGTATTAAATTTTTATAAACTCTTTCACATATTTTATTATTTTACTGTTTGACCAAATATTTTAATAATGCATCATATATTTCTAAATATCTAAAAATTAATTGTACATTTTGAAACTGAAACCAACTGTATTTTTGTTGCGTCTATCTAAAAGTGTTTTGAATCTATGTGCATCAGTAAAAACACATATATACTAAATAAACAATCATATTGATTATGTATACAAAATGTATATGTATCCCCTATATATTAAAAGAGAAGTCACTTTAATGAATTTTACTTACGTGTCATTCATAGATGCAGTATAGAATTAATTATCTTAATTTGATTGGTTGTTGGCATTTGAATTTTTATTTATTTAATTAATGTTTTTTAAAAGGAAGCTAATCCTAGAATTACCTAATCTAATATATATTACCAAACAAAAAATGAACCATCTTAAATACACAGGATTAATAGAATTTGTTTATAGAAACAATTAAATATAACATATTTCATTATAAAAATTTAGAATATACATATAAATACATATTATATTATAGAAACAAGTATATAAACGATTTTAAATTTTTTCTATTAATAGATTTTAAAAATCATACATTACAGAAAAATAATAATATTTTTATACTCACTCACTATATATATGTATTCTTAAAATATGTTCAATGAATGCAAACCATTCAAATGTAAAAAAAATAAAAATTAAAAATCTATCATTTTTCAGAGATAAATGTCGATAGTATAGTTGAGTTATCACTTTAAAAAATTATTTAAGTATTTTTATATTTAAAACAGAAAATGATATGGTATGTCATTTTTAAAAATATGAATAAATAAAAAGTTTATTATAATATAAAATTACAAAAAAACATTATATTAATACAAGATTAGAGTTAGTATTATATTCATATAATTTATATAGCTTTAAGTATAATAAAATTGTCATGTTTATTTTTAAAAAGAAAAAAAAAAGAGACATACATAAAAACATGAGGGAATAATAATAAAACCTTTTGTTGTATTCTTCGTTATTTTGTATTTGTACATACATAATTTTTTATTTGTATACCAAAATATTTTTTACGTATTAATATAATTGTAAACTAATTATATTTAGGTGTTTATACAACATAAGGAAAAATTGAGCAAGGAAGATAAATATAAATGATAAGTTATAAACTTGTTAATGTTGAAGATGCAAAATATAACGTAAATTAATTTTAAAATAATGATAAGTATTTTTCGGTGTAATAAACTTTAAAAATATATGATAACAAAGTTATAACAAAATTTATACAACTAGAAACATGTTATTTTGATATATTAAAACTGTTGAATCTCATGTTTATATTAATTTATGTCTAAAATAATGATATCACATCATTTAAGAATTAAGATATTTTATTTTACATAATTATTTAATCAAATTTACTTTTTTGAAATACAGTTATTTAGATTTACTTAAAATATGTATGTAATAAAGACTATGAAGTAATTAAAAAACCAAAATTAATAATAAAATATTTATTTTTTCAATGAAAATTTTGGTTAAAGGAATCAATGTTTGATAAAATAGTGTGAAGATTGGAGAGAATTTGATAATGAATTTATTTGGTTAGTCAATTGTGATTTTATATTAAATTATAAATAAAAAAATATGTAATAAAGGGAGAAAGAGAGGGAGATATGGTGATGATAAGAATTAGAGAGTCAATTATGATCATAATGAAGATGAAAAAGAATATAAATGAGAGACTGAATATAAGTGAGATAGATTTTGAAATCATTTATTAATACTATGTCAAAGTGTTTAGAAGGTTTAACAAAATCTGGTGAAAATTTTGCAACCAAAAAGAGATAGGAAGAGTTTTAAAATGAAATATTGAGGATCATATTAAGGACGATGGTAAGAGAATGAATATAGGTGATTGTGAGAGAGTAAATGTAAGTTTGAGAGATTTTGATATTATTTGATCAACTAAGAGAGAGAGAAAGAAAAAGAGAGCAAGAGAGGTTCAGAAAGACATACAAAAATAATGCAAAGAGTGATACATAAGAAACAAAACAAATGTGTGAAAAATACAAGGAGAACGAAATGAGTAAAATATAAAAATATATTAAAAATAGAGTATCTATGTAAAAGAGAAAGAAAATTACCATATATTTATACATATTATTTTTTATTCATGTAATGTATAGATTATATTAATGTCCGCACAGACGTGCGGACCGTCTACCTAGTTATTATTATTATTATACATGTGATGATGAAAGGAAAAGAGATCGATTAAAGTAAAAAGTGAATTTGCTCAATATAACAAAAAATATGCTATTTAGAGATTTGCCATATTTTAGGGGAAAAGTAGTAATAGAAAGAGGAGAGAGAATGGAGAAATAGGGTATGCAACTAAACATTGAATTTTGTGTGTGTATGGAATCCAAATATTCTAAAGTAAATATATCTTACTTTAGGTTGTCATTTTATATAAAAAGTAATACTACATATATCTTACTTTAAGTTATCATTTTATGGGCATTTTATATAAAAGTAAAACTACATTTCGGTACGGTTTAAAGGATTAGGATTTTTTAAATGATAAGTATGTATTTATAAAGGAAAAATAAAGTCAAGTTTTGAGACTGTTATAAATATGGGTCAATGAATTGTAAAGTTATTTATTCAAATAATATCAAAACCTAAACGTGTATTTGCCTTAATATGTTTGTTCACAACAATTTTATTTTTAAAATCATAAATATATTCTCAAACACATTTTTTAACAAATAAAAGAATTACTAAACTTGGCTATACTTATATATACATTTTTATCAAATTTCAAAAGAAAATAATAAAATAGATAATAAGTATCATTATGTATATGCACATCTTATCATTAAATTTTTAAATTAAATAATTTAAATATCATATAAATTATTTTGAAATAATAATAAAATTTTATTTATCATTTTTTGTAATTCAAATACATGTGAATAAACTGAAATAAAATAAGAAAGGTGATTTAATTTTTTAATCGTAAACCAAAACACACTATTTATTTAAAAACAAAATTAATGAATAATAATTATATCAATGTATCTATTCTATTAAAATAGAGTCATTCTTTTTATCTACTGATACAAGTTGTCATTTAAATTTGGAATCTTTCTAGAATGTTACAAATAATATAAGTCATATAATTAATTGAACCGTATTACTTAAATTAAACCAACAAAATTAATATAAAAAGACGAACTTAATGTAAACTACCTTCAAAATACGGCAGATATCTATGTGTATACCAAAAACACATATTTTCTCCTACATATATGGAATGTTCTAAAAGAATATATATCATCAAAATATGGAATATGGAAATCTACTAATTATACTTAAATTAAACCAGTGGTTATTTATGGAATATAGTTTTGGAATTACTTTTATTTTTTGAACAAATTATATAGTTTGGTTTTTGCGCTTAGTATTAAGAAAAAACTCCAAAAACATTGAATAAACTTTTCATCTTAAAAGATCAAGAAATCAATTATTATTTTCAGACCCAAAAGGTATTTAATATTTTTAACTAAACAAAATTATCCATTATTAATCATTTATTTAAATCATGTACTTTAAAACATGTTAATATATTTTTTATTTTAAATAACAATCACTTTTTTTTGATAAATTTCAATGGTAACTTTTAAATAATTTATTATTTTATTTTTCTTAAATAATTTACTGATTAAAAAAATGTAAAGCAAAACCAAAAACCAAATCTAAAAACTAAAATCCAAAACCAAAAGCTGAAAACACATATTATATTTTTTTGCTTTGTTTATTTACAAAATAAACTATTACAATTTTTTTAAAAAAAAATTTTTTCATCTTTTCAGTTTTAAATTAGATGTCCGATTATTTGAGATTTGTTTGTTGGTAATATTTGTTCAAACTAACTCAGCGGGTTTAAAAATTAAAAACCCAAACCAAAAACTGAAAATGAAAACTAGAAACTTAAAAACTAAAAACCAAAATCCAAAATCTAAAAATAAAAACTGAAACTAAAAACTAATGAAAAACAATCATCACCAAAAATTTTGGTGAACTGATTTTATATCAAAATATTATTTAAATTATGACAAAACCCAATTATATAAATTTTTAATCATTCCGCGCTTTTAAGCGTGGGTCAAAATCTAGTCTATAATAAATTTGATATTTTCAATTAAAAATATATAAGCTCAATTATTTTTACATCGACCAACATACTCATATAATTATAATTCATTAAATATACAAGATCAATACTTAAATATTATTCAATCCAGATGTAGTAAACAAATATATCTACAATCTATATATATAAAGTAATTACTTTTAAATAGAAGTATAATATCTAAAATAAAAAATATATGTAATCGTTTGTCTAAAATATATCAATTGTATATAATAAACTTAATGTAAAAATCATATTTTAAAACTAATCAGTATCATTTTTTTGTCTTAGTTAGTTAAATTAGTTTTCAAAATAAGCTTCAAGGTAACAAAATCATATTTTCAAAGTAATAGTTTTAAAATAAAAAATTGTAAAATATTTTTTTGTGTGTAATTTTAATAACTCTATGTATTAATCTATACTACTATTTGAGAAGTAAATTTGTTTAGTAATCATGTTCTCCATAATTTTAGGTAACTAGGTGCGTAGCCCCGCGCAAGCGCGGGGATTTTGACGGGATGGTTGTTTTATACTAAAGATATGGAGATGATGTGCTCTGAAATGGTCTTTCACATGTAATTTGTAATTTTTTTAGGATTTATGGTGGAGTAAAGAGTTATGGTAAATTTGTATGTTAGCTTTTGTTGAAGACTAATCTTTTTGCAGCTTAGTAT